>JAGVSP010002884.1:0-84821 GCA_022494985.1 Micrasema minimum
TCGCACTTCGATTCCAGGTGAAAATCACAAGAGCCAAAACAGATTTTTCTCAATCCTGGATGTTTTGTGATGAGGGAAACATCACAAAACACAAATTTATTGGGCCCCTTAGGTCTAAAACTACTAAAAACGATTTTTTTTACGAGGAAATTTCCACCCTTAAGAATAATCCGAACTTCTGACTAATAATAAAAATGTTTCAAAGTAGATGTTGGATATCCGGAATCCGTGACTATAACCACGGTACTTCAACTCGTAAATGTACTCTTGGTGTAGTGGTTAACGCGTTGGGCTACGAGGCATGAAGTCAATATGAAATATTGATTTAAATGTGGTTTTTCCCATCAAATATTTCATATAAAATACCTTGGATTGGCTCTGACAAGTAATACTGATCATCTTGCCTTTATGTAATAAATTATCAATTACACGGCGGTTGGTGTACCAATACAGTGCCCTATGCACCATTGGATGGAAATAAGAGAAAGTAGTGGAAGTAATAGTATTATTTACTCATTATTCCATATATTTTTAAAGCACATTCATAAGATTGTTAAATATGGATATTAGACTATCGACTTTTTCAATACCACATTGCTCAGTTAAGCTATATTTTTTCTAAATAATATTGTAGGTAAGATATATCTGGCTGGTTCATAAAATACATTTTCTTTTATTCTTATTATACCTACAAATTATAGTTTTGTATTTAATCGAAGGACCCTTATTATATAATATTTAGAGAGTTAAAATAAAACAGAGATAAAGTCAAGCCTACAGAGCAACAGACCTCGGATTTGATTATCGTTCGGTGTACTGTGTCTATAGTCTATAGGTACACAGTATTTAGTGACTCAAACGGATATTGGTGGAACCTTGTACAGTTTGACCTAAACACTAAACATGGTCTGTAAGTAGGTAGGTAGGTACTCATTGTTTTAGACAAACGAAAAAATGGGTCTTTCTAGAACAGATATTACAAAATATACATACTCGTTTGTTTGCTATATCGCATTAGAAGATACTATCGAATAAATGGTTGGTAGAGCGGTGTTACACAAGGTATTTTGTCAGTTTTTTGTTTGTTTCATTGGAACGTAATTAATTTTCCATTCATGCATTTCTGTGATATGCATTATTTTGGTTAGTTCAAAGCATGAACGTCTTGAAAGTCTTAACTAAATTAATGAATAAAAAAAATAAGGGCACTACTATATCACTAGTGTATCTTGATAATTGTTTACAACATGGAGGTAAGATGATCATTCTAACGCTCCAGTGCCAGTCCAAGATGTCACTCATTAAATATTTATATGAAATCCACATGTAAATCAATATTTCATGAACAACCTTTTTAGTGTGTCCAAATACTTGTATTCGGTAAGAATCTCACTTGCAATCATAAAGGTTTCTGCTAAAATGCTTAGCAATTTTCTCAATGGATGACAGAGAGTGTTCACATGTGAAGCGTCGCGCCATTTTACTGTATATTGGCAGATATGGATATCAAATACTAGGTGAAATGGGGAATGTTGTAATACATCAAGTGGCCACTTAACCCAGCCAATGACAGGCCCTGTAAACGCCTAGATATCCATATTCCCTTCCAAACTTCTCGTCTCTGTTGAGATGTCAAATTGTAAATATTAATTTCATGTTTTATTTTTTGCCTAACATTTTATTACTCAATAAAGGTATTTCTGTCTAACTGCTTTTATTGTTAATATTTTTTTTAAAGAAATTATTCATTTGTATACAATGTAGGCAGATTTGCAAAAATTCTTAAATTTTTTCATTACTAGGTAGGTACATTCTATTAGATTTTTGTGTTATAATAATAATAATGTATTATAAATCTTAGAGCGAAATGCAAGACTCTAAGGTTCATATAAAAAGGAAATAGAAACAAAATATACATGTACATAATTTCAGCAAAACAAAAATATAAAAAAATTTTATTACAAGAGAAAAATTAAAATAATCACATCTCCCACACTAAAGATGAGATTATCAAAGAAATGGCATTGTTATTATTGGGAAACAATTTTCATCCATTGAAACAATATAAATTACGGCATTTGATAAAAAAGTTAACAATTTAATTACATACCGTAATAATGATAAATATCACAGGGCGGTAGAATATTTGAGCCATGCCGCGACGATTAAATCCAAATATTTAAACTGAAAAACTAAAACTTATTCAATAATTAAATTGCAAAAGTTCATTGTTGTTACTTTTTGATTTATTAAAGTTTTCGCGTGTTTTTGTTTTCACTGCACGCGCACGTGGTAGTAGAAAATAGTGATTTACGTTAGCGATGTTTGGTCTAATGTCAGTCGGTTAATGTAGGCGGAGACGCGGCTCCACTGGGGATTACCAGTTGTAGCAGCTGGCAGCCTGGCACGGACTGGGCCTAGAGACCGACTGAGTACAGCGAGTGCTGAGTAGCAGAGTGGCCAGAGCCAGCCACCAGACACCAGCCACCGCCGCCCGGGGTCCCCTAGCTCCACTCTCGCCACTCGCTCTCGGCTTCGCGGATTCACTGCAGGATCTCCTGCAGACGAGCGACATTGATGTTTCCATTGTTATTGATTGTTTTTTGTCAAAAGACAACCTTCTTAGCTATTTGGGAGTCAGCTGTCATCTGGAGGAATCAATTAGGTCCTGAGGCCTCGTTTAGATGGGTACTATGGAGGCGCAGCGAGCAATTACCACTCTACAATATTTAGTCTATTATGAAACTTTGTGTTCTGATGTTTCATCATATTCCCTGGTAAAATTTATTAGAAAATTAAATTTTACCAGGAAAACATAATTTTGCGGGGGAGTCTGAAATCGTTCATGTCACACACGATCATAGTACCTAATCGAAAAGCGCGTATCACAACCAAACTACAATTTTGGCTTATACGCTATTTTCAACTTAGTACCTCATTAATTGCTTGTTCCGTAGTAAAACAAAACCTAATATTTCGTCTATCCTGATTATAAATAAAGGCATGCCAAGAAAAGATATGGTGTTTCAGGAGAATAAACTATACCAGGCGAACATAATATTGAGGAGATTTGCGGGATTTGAAATAATTAAATAAACGCATGGCGAACGATGACAAAAAATAAGTTGTTTTGGGAGATTAATTTCTACCAGGCAAACACAATATTGAGGAGATGTCTGAAACTTTGATGCCGAGAACACACAAATTCACAATTTAAGACTTTGTATTCTGACGATTTAGCATAATATTCCCTATTTAATATGTATTAAGAGACTAAATTTGACCAAGAAAACATAATGTTGAGGAAGTGTCTGAAATTTTAAAGTCACGCACAAATAAATACCTACACAATCGAAGACTTTGTATACTGATGTTTTATCATTTTCCCTATTTATAATGTATGTATTGAGAAAATAATATTTTTTCGTTTGTGTGAACATTTTTATTTAGTTATAATAGGAAAAGTAATGAAATTTGCATTTTCTCTGAGTTTATCTAATCTTTTGGAGTTAAAAAAAATGCATGGTTTACATTTTTTTTATTGAAGAAATCGGTTAAATAAAAAGTATACGACTACTACTACTTTCCCTTATCCACACCCAATGGTGCATAGGGCCTGTCACCAAAAAACAGCGATTTTTAAAGATACGTACCATTATGCATATTATTTTACTTTAATTATTTTATTTCTCTCCATGAATATCGAACTCCTTCAGTTCATACATTCTTGTGATCCATTGTAATTTAGTTACCTCACTCTTGATGGATTTTAGTCTTATTAATGATTTAATTATAATCCTGACATTTTGCAGTGTTTGTCCCTGACAATTAGGTACCTACTCTCTAAAGCCAAATAACGTAACACTATTTGTTTATCCAAGGTGCAATACTAATTCAACATAATATACCCTTGAGAAAAACACACAGGTAATTGAACTATTTAACTTTTTTTATTTTATTATAAAACATTGAGTATTAAGTTACTTAAAATATACATAGGTTTTAGTTACGCTTAAACGGTAATTTAATGAATAAATCGCTATGTTTCCCTTCAGATTTTAGAAATTCCTATGGCATTTGTTCATTCGTCACGAGCACAACAACTACCTACCTATGTTCATAATTTAATTAACAGATTATTGTGTCCATAAATATTTTAAAGCTTTTTTGTTGGGTGTTTCAAAAAATTTAAATATTCGCCTTAAAATGCGAGGCACGTAGTAACATAGGAGAGAAAGGAAAAAAGATAAGCGTTCAAGCGGACAAAGAATACTATCCCTCTTTTCACTATTTGTCCTCTTCCTCTGAGCGTGTGCCAGATAAAAGCGAAAGTGAGATGTAATACGTTATCGATTGTTACCGGTTGACAGCCAACAAATATTATTATATACAAATTTATTCGCCGATAAAGGAGAGTTATACGTCCGAAATATATTCTTTTGGGAATGAATTAGACGGCACTTGGTGATAGCGTCTCGTGAACTTTCAGCAGTTTGGTAATATTTCTTAGAAATTGCCAGTCTCTTCTATGGGCCTCACGTCGGTCGCTGTTAGTTGGTTGGCGGTATTCAGCAATATGTATTACGCGGAGTTCCTGGTCCAAAGTGCAGGGCTGTGGATTTGGATACGGAGTAAGAGTTGAATCATGGAGTGAAAGACGTGGAGATTCGTGGAGTCAGGGTCGTAAAGTACCTAAGAGTACGTGGAGTCAATCGAGTTGTAGATTCAGTGTCGAAAGGTCGGAGTCGAAATCATACTTCATAAATACTTATGAAGTCGTAGAGTCCAATTCAATAAAATATTAGAGTCAAAGCTAAAATTGTAGTTTTACTTGCAAAACGACAGGCACAAAACACGATGGCATGGCGGTGCGGTGGTAGTCTAACTTTATTTTCACCCAAATATTACTAAAATTGTTGCAGGCAACAAGGAACAATTGTTGCGTTTCAGGAAACGTTCTTCGTAATCCTGGAGATTGGTTTGTAGCATGGTTCTGCAACGGTGGAATCGGATGAGGAAATAAAGTAATATAAAATATGATACATCTTATAGCAATCTGTTGAACTTAAAAGAATTGCCTTCAACGTCAAAAACATTATGAAACACTGTAGAAACTGTTTTTTTAAAAAATATATTAATAGATGATGGTGATTATAAATTATCAAGATTTACTGCACCATTGAGTGCGGATAAGGGAGAGTAGTATTTTGTATAAAATTGAGTCGATATTTATTTTTCAGAGCCCTGCAAATACACACCAAGGCTGCAACACAATATAGTTAGCACTCTAACATTTATATCTACATGCATACGAGTACAATGGAGTTAGGACACTGAAGATTTGACCGATAAGCGTAAAAATAACGAAAGCATAAAACTGTACCAGATATAGATTATAGAGAGTACGTGAGTAGGGAGCGGGTACCAGGTACATGGTAGGTATTTAATAGTAACGAATAATTGCATTGTAATCTTTAGGTAATAAAAAATATTTCCTTAGGTAAGTTACCTACCTACATAAATTTTTATCGCAATATAAAATTCTCATAAGAGAAAAATCAAGACTGAATTGTTTTGTAAATCATTGTGATTTCGCGCAAAAAAACACCAAAAACGTTTTTTTTAAATTCAATATCAACAGAAATATTTTTACTATGATTTAAATTATAGACCCCTTTACTAGGGTAGCCTGTTCTAAAGATTATTCAAACGCCAAAAAGGAATCAAAAATGAATAATCAATAAGAGACATAAAATAATAATATTATTGTTTTATAATATATGGATATATAATATATATGTTCTGAACAAATAGGTATGTTCAGCGTATTGCGTAACTCAGAAGTTATTCGGATTTTTGGGGATTTTTAAAAAAATATTCAGATAAACTAAACAATCTTTCGATTTAGAGAGTTCATACAAGAATTTCTGTTTTTAAGAAAATTGAGTATTTTTTTATAATTTTTCGAAGATTTTTGGAGTTGGCTCCGAAAACATCAACTATCCGATATCCTAAAAAAAAATTCCTAAAATATTCACTCTATCTGAAGCGAATCTAGCCGATAATACATATTAGATAAATATATTACTGAAATAAAATAATTAGATGGATTTTCACGACCTCGTCAGTACCTTTCTCGGGTTTTATGCCGAGTGGTGAGGAAGTGACGTCTTTAACCTTATTACATCCATCATCTGAATATTTCACACCAAGGAAATGAAAAAGCCAAGTCGTAATCGTAAAATCAATCGAAGTTGGAATATAGTATTAATGTAGAATGTTTATGGTTTGTTGGAAGAAATTACCAATAGGTAATAAACCCGCCAATGCACCTACATACCTACAAATAAACCATATTGTACAAAAATATAAATAAATAAACAAAAACACTTAGCTCAGACGAGTCTTATAATTACGAGTAATATAACGATTATGACTCGCACTTAAATACGAATTATTTTAAGTTAATATCTTCATTGGGTACACTAAATTAAAACAAAATAGTCAAATTAATGAACCGCAAATAATAATTCTTTGCAAATATGTAGTTTTATACATTTTATTAACAAAAATATTATTTGTCCGCCTCGTGGTGTATTGGTTGACGTGTTGGGCTACCATGCATGAGGTTGCGAGTTTGATTGCCGATCGGGTCAATATGAAATACATATTTATTCAATTACAGTTTTTCACAATTCACATAAGAATATTTCTATAAGAAGGACTGGTTCTGGAGCGTAAGACTGGCCATCGTTTCTTTATGTAATAAATGATCCAAGATACACCGTACTTGGTGTACCAATGTAGCTCCCCGTGTAAGGGATAAAGGATTAGAGAAAGTAGTAGAAAAAAAAATAATTCTGGTAAATTAGTAGGTACCGACTACCTCTTTTCATCATCACCATGATTCTATATCCGCTCCCTATGTGGAGTATATGGATTCATATTTCATATTTAATATATTTCATAGCTACTAAGAACATAACAGAAAAATCCAAATCATTCTTATAGTATTTCCAAGCGTTTATTTTACTTTTGACAGCTCGATTGTGTATCGATTAGGGATGTTTTGTCATCGGGTGCAGGAGCTACAGAAAACCCAAATATGCATAGGACTATTTTATTGTCGTAATGTAAATTGAGAAATTCTGTTGTCGCGACAAACAAAGAAAAAAAAAACAAATAGGTTTTAATTTAAATCACATTTTATATTTTTTCATGGAAAAAATCAACTTGAATAATCCTGTTTGCATAAGTAGGCTCAATTAAACATCGATATCGATAAATATCGGAGCTAAAGAACATGTGCTTCACTATCGTAAAAGAAAAAAACATAAAATATTGCATTTTTCGGTCTATGGTTGCCTGTCAATAATTACAGAAACTTTATAGGCTCCCATGTGTCAAAAGTAAAATAAACGCTGGAAAATACTATAATACAATTATATGTAATACGACGATAGATAGTATAGGTATAATAAAGAGTAGAAAGTATTATACCAATATAAAATATTCCATTAGCTGCATCTAAGCCAAGCGATCGGTCGCCAGTTCCCGCGCTGCCTCCCAAGGTCAGGTCACATCTCGTAGTTCTGTATGTCCAGGACGCCGAGAACCAATGCCTTGTAAAATAGGAAACATGGTTAAGGCTCTCGGAGGCTATACATAATATGGCCCAGCGACGTCAAAACACCGACGTAGTGAAATCAAAGGTTGTGCACCGTTGCCGTCACCTCTGATGTTCCATTTCAAAGTCCAAACCACCGCACACCCAGTATTAATTCTGAAAACACCATTTTTGTCAGCAGCCCTGCTATTTTGGGCCTCTTTAGGTGCCATGATTCACAGGTCATAGAGGACAACAGTGTGTGATGCATGCATTTAAAAGTCTGATATTTTGTGTTTAACATATTTTGACAGGCCCCGACAAAATCAGGGGATTTTAGGCATCTGGCACGAAGATGTTACACATTAAACATGGGTTTTAACAGTATATATATTTTAGATGTATGCACTTGGAGTGCCAATTAAGCCTATCCACAATAACTTGAATACCCCTGACGATTCATTAATAGTAAATAAAGGAGATGGATATTCCTCGGATCTTTATCTCCGTATACTGACGAGACTGTGTTTTCAAACCCTGAAAACCTATGCAAAATAAAGTATCAGTTGTTAGACATTAAGAAATATTGACGTCCATTTTGAAAGAATACAAATACTTGTAGACAAATTACTAGATTAAACACATGCTGGCCTGATCACAGGGAACCAGGGACTGTTGTCTACATGCAAGTGGCCATTGTTACTTAGAAAATGACAGGTCATTGTAAGCCCCTAAAAAACATATTTAAACCACATTCGTTTCCCAGCTAGAATCTGTCTCTGTTGAAAAATCAATTTAATATCAAATTAGAAGCCATAGAGGAGAACAGGTGTATCTTGTTTACACGATTAGTTTCTTCTGGAAATTTGGAATGCGAGAAATTTTTTAATGTCTTCCAGCCACAGTGCATACCATATAGAATATTATATTGCATCAGTAAACATCCCACAAATAAAAAGAAGATAAAAATAAATGGGTAAAATAAAAAAGTACTTTATATTATGAAACAATATTATTATAATCTGTTGAAATGGGTAACAATATTAGCATTTAACATAAATATCTGCCAAATAAACATAAATATAATAATATTAATCATACTACGGTGTAGTAGGGGTAAATATTAAACTATGAGAAAAATGTATTTTACAATGAATGGTTTTCAGTTTCATACAATCCTAGTACAACTGTACACGATCTCTTGAGAAAACAACACCCCATTAGATATTTTTATAAAGTTTTTAGGAGCTTATAAAAAACTCTTGTATTTTTTGGTTTAAAATTTTTATTTCCCATATATGTATTACTTTTCTGAACTGTAATTAAGATAAATTCACAAAAAAAAATTATTTCAAATGGTATTGAATCCGCGTATCTTATATGTATGTTATATGGATGTAGTTTCAAACCAAAAACAGTTTTTTTGACTTACACATTGAAAGACAGAATTAAAATAAAATCTAATAAAAATATCAGACAGGGGGTCTGTTCATATTATATGTATGTGATGTATAATTCTGCAAACAAGTTCACACAGTACAGGTATATCTGGTATATATTAAGTCAGGTATAAGCATTCATTGCATAGAAAAAATCATCATAAAAATTACATTATAATAAAAACTTCATTTATGATTCGATTCAAGTCTTTAAAATATCCAGTCAGCTGAAATCAATCCCATCGGAAGAATAAAACTATATAGATCATGATTTAACATATCGTTCACTTAGCTAACAACACCATTGCGTAAGTCGAAAATGAAAATTTTTCACATTTTTAATGTTATTAGGATAGATATTTTTCTTGCGTCGATCTATCAATATGAGATTTATATGTAGAGAAATGAAATATTTCTCCATAAAACATCGCTCGTTAAAACTTTAGTCTAAATTTATCTTGAATTCAATAAAGAATTAAGTTTATTCATATAATTGTCCTGTAATATGAGCTAAAATTTTTTGCGCGGTGTTGTTAGCTAAGTGACGATATGTGACAATAAAATGTTAAGAATATCTACACTAAGTATATTACACATATATTTTATATTTTATTTTTTTTCAAATAGTTTATTATGCGAAAAAGTAGAGATTTAATGTATTTTTTCACGAATAAAATCTAAAATCATGAAATATCCAATGACACCCAAATAGACAATTTTCTATATCAATAATAAATATATAGAATATTAAATGATACCCACTACATAAATCCATATTTTATCACTCAATTTGTAGTTTATAATCATTTACGAGTTTATTTAGTAAGAAAGGCTATCTATGTGGTAATGCAATTTCATACTAACAATACACACTTCTGGTTTTATACATGCAACTACAGTAACATAACACTATTACAATCTACCTTAACTAGCATCAAGGAAAAAGCATAATAACAAAAACAACGGAGATGTAAATTCGTTTAAACAGTGAAAATATTAAATCAATCATCATCATCCTACTATCCCCTCCCTATGGAGGATATGGATTCCACAAACTGCCACCATGTAGGAGTCCCGCAGTTCTGACGCAAACTGCCGACGGATTGTCAACAGGATGTAGAGTGGACGATTTAAAATATTACTTTTCGGTATTTGGTTTCATTGAAACACAAAAATACTTTTTTGAATACTTATTGATTCTGAAGTACTTATAAGTATATTACACACATTTTTATATTGTGACCATTTATATTTGATTTTATCGACATTGTCAAAATAATTCGCAAGATATAAATCGGGAGGCGAAATCACCATTATATTATATTCTTGTACACTTTTTATCTAGGTAGAGTATTAAATTAAAAATTAAAAAAAAAACATAAATGACAAGATATTGTATCTGCTTGTATGATTCGGGTCAGTTTGAAAAATAATAAATAAATAAATAAAAATAAACTCAGAATAATAAAATTAAATGATTTACTGTTGCCTAAAAAGAATCTACAGCAACAAGATTGAAAGAAAGATACTTATAGCAACCCGTGACATTAGTTATATTATCTGTAGAGATAATAATCGAATATTTTTCTGTCAGGTGAAATAGAAAGCAATCTATAATATTTTAAACTCGCAGTTTATTATTAGCGGAGGTTTAGTTAAAATGATTAATTACTGTACGAAATTAAAAAGGTTGATCGATATTAAAAACATTGTAACTGATTTTGAAAGATAAATATGATAAAATATATGACCAATAATAATAAATGCAATAACAAAAACAAATAAACATTCTGGCACGAAACATTTCATGCGTACATCGGATTCAAAAATCTACTTAAATAAATGAAAGTTGTAAACATATCTATATACTCATACCAATACCCTTATAACAGTAGAAGTTAGATGGATATGTATGTAAATAAGGAATTATTATTGTGATGTCAGTTAGTAATTTAGATAGAAACAAAATGTACACAATTCACAAGTTACATATCTAAACAGATTAGTTTTTTGTTTATATTTGATTGCTTCAAAAGCCAGATAAATGAAGCCCAAAATTGAAATAATAGATAACTAATCTCTTATTTCAAATCTTATGTATAATGGGCGAGGCCAAATTTATCAGACATTTTTGCGTTCGACTTTTTACTCCCAAAGTCTCTTCTTTCTCTATTGACATAAAAATGGCAAAACTTTCAATTACTCAACATCGGTTTTAATTTAAAACATGAGAAAAACATATTTTCACATTGCTATGCGATAAATTTAACCGCATAGTTACATTTAAAAAAAAAAATAATGAATGCAAATTCAAATTTATTCTTCAATAAGGCGCAAAAAATTATACGGATGGTAAACTCAACATTCATTTGTCATAATTAGACATTTTCTTTGATAATAATGCATTAAAAAACAAAAATATGTTTAGAGTAAAACTTAGTGAGACATTGTCCCAAATAGCATTTGAGATGAACAGGACTACTGGTATAGCGATCACAACAGATTGACCACCCCAGCCTTGTGGTAATGTTTTAATGTTTAAACAGATACCTATCCTTTAAATTCGAGAAAAAAAATTGCAAAAAAGGGCCAAAATACATATCATAATGTGGAAAGTTTAATGACACCCAAATGGCTTTGTATAAAATTTAAACATTGTAATTATAAAATTTCCGTGGAAACATGTTTACGGCGTACAACATTTTTATGGCATTTTAAGAATATGTTTGTGTGATAACATAGATTACAAGTGAAAATCAAATTCATATATAATATTACCAAAATATCATCAAAAATAAAAGATCCAACAGTATTATTTTTTCAATCTAATAAGTTTAATTTAAAAATACAAATAAGCTAATAAAAAAATATTAAAAGTTCAACAAAATAAAAATATTAATTGAATTACACCCTTCATCGTAGTATGCATTTGTGAAATAATATATTTATATATACATTACAACATCATGTAAGTGACTTAGCTAATCTAACTTAACTCAAAATCATTATACTAGAAAGAATATAACATTTACAATATTAAATATAAACAAAGAGACAAAAAAATAAGTACAAACATTATTTAAATAGAGCGAATATTATTATATTAGCAACATAGTTCTTCGTTAAAGCCTGAATTAAATAATAAATAAAAGAAACGCCTAGTTTACTGAAAATACCTGTGACTATTACAAACAAATTGACGTTATTGATATTTATTTGCTATTGACAAATGCTGACTTTCATTGCTACAGTAAAGTAACAAGTGATTTCATTCTTTTTTAAAAAGAAAATTGCTTTCTTTTTGATATGGTTTTTTTCAATAAATGTGTTTGAATTTTTACAAAATTAATGGCATATAAGCAATCAGAGACAGTAATTTCAAAACCATTTATGGATTTTAAAAATACTAAACAACACACTATATATTTACAGCTAAAAAGATACAACCTGTTCACACTAACACCATCATGCGCTTGGATACAATTTACTATACATGGTGTCAAACACACACCATTTCAAAGAGGTGCAAAGAACTGCTTATAAAGTTATTTACCTGCATCTTTACTACAAGATAAATGTGTATTGTTTTTACGCTACTCATTTAACATCTAAAGTTCCTGATCGCGATCAGGAAGTTATTTGGAAAAGTTTTGATCGATTTAGAAACTTCCTGTTTGAACAACTCTGAGGTTTACTGAGCAGCATATCAGTAAGTAATATTATATTCTCCAGCACTACAGTGTAAACATTCAATAAGCCTCTTTCAAATTATGTGTTAAGTAAGATTTTCTTCAAATCACGGTTGCCAATATTTCAACAATAATAAAATAACAATATAGGTACAGTAGTAAAAATAAACTAAATATTCACAACTAAGTTAAATATAAATGTTTATTAGAGTTCAGAAGGGCAAATAAAATATGCGGTCAAATAAAAATGCTGTATTTTTTTTTATCAAAACAAAAATAAAATAAAAGCATTCTTGTTCAGAGACAGAAGTTAGTTGTGAAGTCAAAATTAATATTTTTAATTAGGTATAGTTTCAATGATTATAAAAATAATTATGAAAGATATAAAAAAATTACATTCCACTGGTGTTTATAGAGACTAATGTAGGATAGACTAAATTGAACTGTATCAGAAAAAATAATCCTTAATTATAAATTGAGTAGTATATGAGAGAACATAAAGAATTTATCTAGAAAGTGTAATTGTAATTTTAATATTATGCTGTCAACATAAAATTCAGGAATATATTCAAGACTAAAGCTACTTCTACAAATGATATAATTAAAAATTGACTAATAACCTAAATATCAGGTAAGAATATGGGCCATTGAAGAGGAAAATACATTTATTGCACATCCAGAATATTCCTTTTCACCAAAGTCTCCTGAAGGCTATAGAACAGCTCCAATTGTTGTTCCGGCTTCAAAGCGAATACCTACAAAGGTTTGCAGACATCAATATTTAGAAAGTAATTTTCTTTATAAGCACGAAACATAAGGACTTTAGCTCAGTAAATTCTGTTTCTTTTGAATTCCTATAATATAACAACAAAGGTCAAGCGATCAAACTTGTATCCAGATGGTAAAGTCACAGTTGGAGTTTTTCTACCATTATAAAATATAATATAAAGACATGAATGATTGTAAAACAAGATTTAACTATGAAATTCGGTATGATTTATATGAGTATACTAACTTGCTGTAACAGTGTTTGAGGAGTAGCAATCTTAATGAAGCTTGAAATATATAGACATTGACGAATGTCGCCATCAAGAATTGGCAGTCAAAACGATCCATTATACCTCCGTGTCCCGGGATGATATCACCAAAGTCCTAGAAAAAGTTTCTACATGAAACAACTCAAGTATCATTGATTTCTTTATAATTTGCTAACATTATAAGTCTTTTAAAATTATTAATTGCATTTAAAAATTAAAAAAATCTTATTTGTCATTCATTGAATAATATATACCCACTGAAATGAGTTCAATACACCATGAATACACATTTTGGTCCAGGCTGAATCAACAATGGCTAAACTAAATGCATGTTAATACAATATTTTATGTATTTATTCATTCGTTGAATAGTACAACTTACTAAAAATTTCAAATTCGGCAAAGACAAAAATGTCAAAGTTCAAATAATCTACAGCATGAATTATTTATTGATACATTAATGGTAATTTATACTAAGGAATACATTTTCTTTACAAATCTACGTTTATAAAAAAAAATTACCTTGATATCATGAAGATTGGCTTTATTTATGTTTTAAAAATCTATGACCCAAACTTTATAATGCATTTGAAAAAAAATCATTTATCGTCATTTTGGAGATACATATTTGAATGTAGTTTGTTCATGGCTGTAATTACCTTAATTTTGAAAGCACGTTTGAATCCAGAAGCAAAGAATCCGCCAAATGGTCCGAGAACACTGCTGAAGACACTCAGCGACAGAGAATGGATCATGAAAGGATACATCATAAAAGATTCCTTTAAGCCGAACTAAAAAAAGAACAAACATTAATAATATATAGAAATCAAAATTCAAATGAATTAAAAAATCATTCATTCAAAGATTCTAAGTACTTACGACTTTGAAAACACTTCCGAAGGATTCTGGTAGGACATATTCCTGCAATTGGAACAGATAAGACGGTTCACAGTCGATGGTCATCTTATCCAGGGTCTCTGAGTACTCGATTGGACAAACAAAGTAAGGGTACTTGCACATGAAGTATGAGATCTGCAAAATATTTTCAATTAACTAAAATTTGTTTTAATACTTGATGAAATGATTTTATCACTAGACGTTAATGTAGTGATACTTACAAACAATCCGAATATCACCGTAGAAAATCCACCTCCAATGAAGCCCTCCCATGTCTTTTTAGGGCTTAACTTGATCAGTGGTGTCTTTCCAAAGAAAAATCCAAAAACGTAAGCCATCACATCATTGCAAACGATCATCGAAACAGGAACAATAAACCAAATGAGGCCTGAAATCGATTATTAAATGAACACTGTACATGTTTTGCTTGATAAATATTAATAGTAACACTTTATCCCATTTTTAAGTAATATTATGCATCAAGCTAGATTTTTCTGTTTTACAGTCGTAAAAGTAGTAATTTATTATGGATGTTTGATTGATACTTTATAAACCGGGCTTAAAAGTATTTATTTCTTTGCAACATGGGTATAATTATTGCAGAATGCAGATGAGCAATAATATTAATTTAAAAAACCCGTTTAAGGTAAGCATGCAGATATAATATATTTTTTAAATATTTTTAAAATAAAAGTTTTTGAAAATATTTTGTAATGTTTATGTTGCTTAGCGCTATTATGGAAGAGCGATATATATGTATTTATCAAAATGATAGTATTTAGGAGCTTGAATAACACTACTCTGATGTATGATTATTACCTTCAAATATATTCTGCAGAATAAAATAACTCTGTGTAACCACAATGAGTAGAGCTACATGTGTCCAAGCAAATAGACTGAATTGTTTCATGTAATACTTCTTCACAAGACTCAGGACAAACCACACGAAGCCAACGCAGTACAGGGAAAAGGAGAAGAATCGATGGTACTTGACTAGCATCCGTAAATATTCCTGGAAAACAGACTCAATATCTTACAACAATCAAGCTCAATTAGTCAGTAATAAAATTTGTTAAATAATTGGTGTCAAGTTATTAATATCATTATCTCACTAATTACAAGAAGAACAATGACTAATTAGGAACGAAGTAAAGATAATAATTCTTACAGTCTTGCTGATAACCACTCCATAGTAGGCGACCAGATTTTCTCCGTAGAAGAAGTAATTGGATGCAACGAGGAAGTACCAAGACAGAGATCGGAACCATGGAAGACCGTGAATCTTGTACACTGCATAACCGATGTTGATTATCTCTTCAAAACATTTTACTTGAACCAGAAGTGTCTGGAAAGTACAAATAACTTTGCTTACATTTTCTTTGATCAATGTAATAATGTTCGTAAATAAAAGGTTTATAATTAAATAATTTTGGTGTCATGTTAAGCAGATCTTGGAGGATGAGTTTCCGTTTCAGTTCATTACACTTACATACACTTTCAACAGGTGATAGTGCTGCAAGTTAAAAATATGACACTACTTATCAATCTTTGTCAGTATTATATTCAGCTAAAGTGGATGTGAGACATCTCCCTCATAACACTTTAGTCAACATTCAAAGTTAGATTTTATTAAACATTTATTATGTCTATAAGTAGAGGGCATATAGTGTAATATTTAAAAGTAATGTATATACTACACTAATTATATTATAAAAAGAAATCACTTGGAAGCAATTTCACAGCCTTGCAGTTAGTTTTTCTTGTTTGTTTTCAAAGAATAATTGAAGCCACCTAAGTGAGGTAACTAAGTACCTCAGTTGCAGAGATTCATCGGGGTCACGAACATAAAACCACCCAAACTAAATGTAACATCAAATCAACTTAAATTCAAATCATTAATCACAAACAGTCAAATTTTCATATAGTATTTGTGTATAAAATAGCAAATAATTCTATTGGTTGTTCTGATTTACTTTCATTTATTACTTTAAAAATATCATCTAGGCATATCCGTTTTTATGATCAATTTCATTAAAATTTTTCAAAAGGTAATTTTCATATTATGTTTTCATCTTTTCAACGAACTCTTAGAATGGTAATGAATTTGGTAAAGTTATTGATATTTTAAACGTCCCAAAATTTAGTTTATTTTTCATCTTATTATATTTAGGTATTAATTATTATTGTATTTATCTATTATTTAATGTTAATTATTTGAGTTTTCCTTGTTTTAATTTATTGTAGTATTTTTAATCAATTTTAATATTTATATATATTTAGTTTAATTGATTTTTTTTTTTCTGTTTTAATTACTTTACATGTTTTTTAAATGGTATGTTTACCATATGAGTAAATAAATAAATAAATTTATACACTTTAGATAAGCAATTCCAGCACTCAAAATATATCTTAATAGTCAATCTAATCTTAGAATTCAAAATCTGTTTATGACATAATTGGTTGGAAACATTTTATATTTTGTAGTAAACACATACACCATGTATCACGGATGGATTTAGATAGTGTAAATATACAGTGAAATATTTTTAGATTAGTCTAATGTTTACACTAGGTACAAGTAAAAATGTCTAACAACCAAATGGATAATTCTAAAATTAAACTTGATGTTTTAAGTCTGGAAAACTTACACTTTACAAGTATGATTACACAATACATTCTAAATATTATAATTATCAACAAAAAAATTGTTAACAATTTTATGTACACAACACAAAATATAATACACGAACAGGCTCCAGATATTCGTGAATGATAGTATAAAGAATTCATGCCTTTTGACATTTGCCATTATTGGTAATGTAATTTAAGATGTGAGTTTCGTTTTTAAAAAATCAGAATATCAAAAACAATATATACTTTTTTTCTCATTAATCCAAATCAATTAATTTGTTACTTACAATGACCATTAGAGCTAATGGTCCTCCATAAATAAGCAAACAGAATCCAGCAATCATTAGCCAGGTGAAAATACCCCGAATAACCCAGTTTCTCCATCTAAAACAAAAACATAATTATAGCACAGGACGTCCATACAAGAATGTTCCAGTTTTACATTTTAATTGTGTCAACTGTAAGCTTTGTAGAGTGTTGGTTCCACTAAAGAGTAACATATTTTTTTTTGCATAAGTGCTTGCTTAATTTTAGATAAGTGAAGCTTTTTGTGTTCTTATTGGGTGGCTTATCTGGAAATGTTAAAAGAATGGCACTTTCTCCTCACTGGAAACTCTTTGTATGAGAGTAGTTGAACATCAAAAGTCCCTGACAGTTAGATTGGACATAATGATCTTGTCTTGACGACATAGCTCTTTTTTGCTGACCTAACATAACACCACCATGCGATTTTTTCCTTTGGAGCTTTATAAAAGATTGTGACTATGATCTGCCATTACCTAATGATTAGCCAGTGTTCAAACACAGAATTTAAACTCAATGATTTTTTAACCAAAGCGTGGAAAGTATTGGACTTTGGGTTTAATGTGTGCCATTTGACTAAAGGTGCACATATTGAACGCTGAACACTTACTATGCTTTATGATTTGTTGCAAATAATCTAAATTAAACTTTTATAGTATGACTCAGAAACTAGGACATTATTTTATGGACACCTGTTTAACTACCTACTATCAATACACTAGCAAGTACCTTATGGAAGTAAATATTGAGTATTCATTCTAAAAATTTTATATGAATACTCAATATAGAATGAATAATTTGTTATTAAAATAATTTTATTTTAAAAAAAATATATTTTAAACACTTAAAGTTCAGACAAAAACAGAATGTTCACATAAAAATTTCCATCTTTTAAGTACTTATAGCTATTTTAATTTGATATGAGTACCAAATAAATCAAGGCTTCAATTCGGTAATTTTAAGTAACTGTGAAATCGTAAATTTTGAATGAAAAAAATAATACCATACTGTTCGTTTGAAAGGGTAAGCTAAATCCATTATCATTATGATTTTAATCAGTTGGCAAACACACAATTATTAACTTCACTATCTTAAATTCTCTAAACATGACATTACATTACATAAAATTTTAGTCTAGCCTTATTATGTATCATTCTGTTAAAAACATTGTAGACTTGTACATCACGTCTGCCAAAAAATAGTAAAACACAATTTTTTTTCATTTTATCTTTTTTTTTTATAATAGTCAAATGAGTGAGAATCTTTATTATTTTAAGAGGGAGATTAATACACTCCATGCAAGATTGTAAAAAATTATAAGATCATAATAAAAGTAAGCAATCTGACCAATTTTACGAATAACATTTTGTTTTAATATGGAAATAGTAATGGATTACGGTATTTTTAGTTCATAAGAGATATTAGATAAGAAGTACATAACCCACTAAATGTAAAGTTACATAATGTAAACATGAAATTCCCAAGGCGCAAATTCAGTCACTAAAGTGAAGTAATAAGGATAAAAAAGAAGATGTACTTTATTTACTGTAAAGGAAATAGATAAAAAAAATATTTGGTAAATCAACCCTTAGGCCTACACGACTGTTATCATTCTCAAGTTTTAATATTATACGTGTTTAGTCCTACGATTTTAAGGCATTTTTAGCTGTTGTATCGTCAAAACAAGAAAGCGTAACATTATTATGCAACCAGACCAAAACTCGTTATTTGCGCCCAATGCTATACAAACTATGTGCGTATTAAAGCATTCGTTGGCCATATCGCATCATAAATACTGTGCTGCACTAACTCAAAAAACTAAACTTTTGGGAAATATAAAAAATGTGATTTTATTTCGGTACGGTTTCATTAGAATTGGATTTTAAAAATTTCATATTTCGACGTAGGAAAGAGATAGAAATGTGGCCGTTGGTGTGAGCTGTAATATGGTATTCTCAGTTCATTTTTGACAAATTACACTTGACCAGTATAGTATTAATAGTGCGATATGGTCATGTATAAAAAGGTATAATGTAACATTTGCCCCTAACAATGGGTCTTAAACTGTGTACACGTCACAGCGGTTAGTTAGTATTGACATGGACCCCCTTTAATTATTTTTTTATTTTTATTTTATTTATTATGCAATCTTATGATATTTGCACATATTTCAATTCATACATACTATTTTCACTGAAACCTAAGCGGCTTGTGCTTGCTAACTAATCTATTTCGAAGATATGTAGCAGTTTTTCTTCTGACCAGATGTAATCCATTGTATGTAATATATCTTAGCAAATTTTAAGGTTAAAAACAATAGTAAAATAATTTTATTTACTGTTTGAAAATCATTGATTGACTCAATTTATTTCGCAATGTTGTCTGACTAGGTTATCACAGATATTTGAAAAATGTACATAATAGAAAATAATTTTAATTATGTGAAACTTATTACAATAACGACTTATTGTTATTTATGATGAAATTATCTATACACAGTAAAAAAACAAACAAAAGTTTAAAAGTGTGTTTTATTTCATAACAGAACTACCTATCACAAAAAAAAACATTTTTCATTTTGAACACAGGTAACCTTGAACTAGACCAGTTAAAAGAATAATATATTCATATTGAGAAACGTCACAACCATTTTAGTATTAAGAGACCTTGACTGTCTTTCTTTAATTTTAAATGGCTGAATATTATCATACTAAATAACTACAAAATTTTGAGGTATAATTGACATGCATAATTACACCAGAGATGTGCAAAATATACAAAACATGTTCGGGAATATAATTTTCAAAAGTTTTAAAATGCGTAGCATTAATACAATAATATTCCATAACTTTTTTATGGGTTTACAAATAAACAATTTATTTATAAGCCAAAGGTACAGCAAAGCTCAACATACCTTGCAGATAGACCAGATAGAGCTCCATCCAGGACTTCTGGAGTTTTGTCTGTGCCCTGAGGTAGATTTTTAGACATTTCATCAACATATTTCTCCTCTGGAGTTTTCTCTTCCTCTGAATCAAGCTAAGGATAAAAGAAAAATAAAAAGATACAGTTAATGTATGTATTAGTTATTATAAACATAAAACCTGTTTAAATTGAAATCACATATTCTACGATTATAAAAACAAAGTGTTGCGAAACAGAAATAAATAAATAGAATCAGCTGCTCTTGTCTTACATGGTCAGATTCTCCGGCAGTATCGCTTTTTTTTCCTCCACTTCACCTTGTCGTCGCTGACGGATTTCGGACATTTTAATGCACTTTGTCTTTGTAAGACCTTTAAATAAATAAGATTAAGGCATTAACCCGAGCATTAATACACAAAAATATTATCTAATAATGTATACGCTCAAGTTAAACACAATGTAAACACGACTGCGAAATTTCCAGTCGTTTGGCTGTCAAACTAAAAATCAATAACTACTCACGAGTGCTGCCATGAAGTGCGGTGAATATACTATTTTCAAATTTATGAAAATAATTTAATAAAACGGGGTTAGTTTTTTCTAAGAAATCATATTTTATAATCGTTATAGAAAAATGGCTATGGGAAGTTTTTCCATATTTTTATTTCAATAAAGTGTTTAATTTAATATTTTACTATAAAATTATACAACTCCATGCTTTAAAACATGATCATAATAATTATTGTGGATCATCTTTTATAAACATATTTTATTACATAATTTTGATGGTCATTCATCATAATTTTTAAAATTTATTATTGCTCCTACACTACTCCACGGCACGGGGTTTTATTGAAGTTTTACCAAAAAATATCAGTCTATTAGAAAGAGATACGTACAAAGCTATTGGCCTTCAAAATACATAATTATTTGTATTTTTGTGTTTTTTAATTGCTCGCTCCCAAATACGTAGGTACCAAAACGTATTTACTAAAGTACTTATGCAACACTAATCTAAATGTCAAAAACGCGAATGTTTTATTGTTTATGATAAACATGGAGGGCGATGTATTGACATTAGAAAGTGTAAGTAAAGTGTAATATATAAATTTTTACGTTAGATATAGCATGCGGGGTGTATAAATGTTTTTTTTTTATTACAGCTTAAATCACAAGTAAGACAAACGTTTGGCAAGATATTTTCGGCATTGAAAGCTCGTGAACTACAAACTATCCGACAGATTGATGCAATTTGGAAACAGTGTGGCAACGATTCGTTATTGTCGGTAAAAAAGGATTGCTTGCGAAACATCGAAATATCTTATGGCAACGAAAGTACTTTATACACCGAGATACATAATTTCGGGTTAATAGATTTTACCAAATTGAATATTGATAGTAATATTTTCGCTATGGAGGATTACATTCAGCCACAAGAAGACCACATGTATTCTTATAAATGCCTCGAAGACATCTGTAACGAACCTGAGTCGGACGACTCTTTAGAAGCAATAATTAACCATAATGCTATCAAACAAATTACTTTAAATAGTGACTGTGTTTGCTTTGTGAATATATCGGCCAGTGAAGTAGGTAATAAATTTAAGGCTTCGAATTATTCTTCCGAAGAAAATACAGACCAATTATCAAGATCTTCCCAATCAAGCAGCTCAGAAACTTCAAACAAAGAAAAAGATTTAGACGAAAATCACGAGTGCATATCTAGTAGGAATCACGAAGACATTATTCTAGTTTGTGGCGACTCCAAGTTATCGTACGAAGTAATAAAGCAGCTAAACCCAACTCAAGACTGGCTGAATCAAATAATGACAGAAACTGAAACAGAGCCTTCCCAAGTAACTGATCTGATGGAACACACGACCATCGAATGTTCCTGATTAAGAGTGAACACTAGTAAAAAATATCGGAATTTAAAATGTCTCTACTTGATTTTGCTTATCATAATTTTGTACGGCATATACAATAAAATAACAAATATTTCATTAAATTCCTTAAAATTTCATTTCTCCTTTCCTAGGCCAAATTTTTAATACCAAGTTTTCCAACTTAAAAATTAGTCTGATAAGAAAACTAATGTTTTGATGTCTTTAATTTGTTGAAGTAATGAAATATTTCAGTTTAGGATTAACTTTAAAATATTTGTAGTATATTTTATGGAATTTAGAAAATAGAAATAAAATTCTGGCAATGTTAGAATGGACCTACAAAATCTGGTCCAGATTTTGCAATGCTGTTGGACTTTTACAACCTGACATTCTATTCCACATGGTAGATAGATATTAATAGAGAAACAACATAATATATATTTAACTTAATTGGAATTATAATGTGGAATAAAATAAAAGAGTTAAAAATATTTTTGATTGTTTCTTCGGCTATAATAAATTTTTTTTGTTTCACTACAGCTTAAGCAATTGGTTTTATTTGTTGCTCCTGCCTATTGTTGCATATAGTTGCTTGTGCAACATAATTTATGCTGACTTTCGGGAAATAGTTGGTTACTTAGAGAATGTCCATTTCAGGAGTTCCATTCTAAATGTGTCAAAACTGAGGAAAGCAACATTTTATTTTATACTTCAGTCCTTCAGTGGTATAAATAATAATGGAGAAAAGTGTATTTTTACACTTTTTGCTATTTTCTTGCATCGTTAATGTTTCCACCACCATTTCAGATGGTGGTAGACTTGGACGCTCTGCCACTGTGGAGTTGGTTTTTTGCACCTTTACGGCTTTCAGTGCCTCTTTGCTTTATTTTATATAAGAAAATGGTGATTTGGAAATTTTTGTAACAATGACAAATAAAAACAGGGCAAGCAAAGAGGCTGCTCGCTCCACCCTAAAACTTACCTCAAACCAACACTGTTGCCCTACTCGGTTCCGCATGAACAATTTACTGTAAAGTTATTGTTGGTAAGTTGTATGATAAGAATTTATTTATTCAATTATAATTTTTATTATCTGCTACATGTTGTTAACATTAAAAATACTAAATTTTATGAAGGTATTTAATTATTAATCACTTACCAGTCGGATTTTGGTAAAGATTTAAGTTCCAGGTGGCATATTAATCTTTGTATTAAACTAAATAGCAAACTGCAAGTTGAAACAAGACCTGCCTTCACGGGACTCGTAAAAACTTGTCAAACTCAATAGCAAACTGCAAGTTGAAACAAGGCCTCCCCTCACGGGACTCATGAAAACTCGTCAAACTCAATAGCAAACTGCAAATTGAAACTAGGCCTAACGGGACTCGTGAAAAATTTCCCAGCAAGTTAAAAAAGATCCGTCCAAATGAGAATCAGCCCGAGTCACACTCTGACAAAAGTGTCAAATGGTTAAAAAAATATCCTAGAAAATTAGAAATTACTTGACTAACAAATCTTTTGCTAATTGTACTATTTGTATTAATTTTCTCTATTAAATATATGCCAAAAACACTTTTAAAAACCTGCTATTGTTTTTGTCCATTATACTTAAATGTGTGTGAGATATCGATGGGTTAAAAAACACAAAACGTATCTACACAAATAAATTTTCGAGTTAAGTATTCAGAAATGGTATAGATTATCGGTTCTATCTGTAAAACAAAGATGTATGTATGAAAAATCCTATAGTTAGAAATATAATTTTTAATGTAACTCCCAATTTAACTAAGTTGAAATTAAGTTTGTTATAGTTTGTATAAAAAGTTTATTGTCTCCTCTCCTCAACTTTTGAAATATTGTAGATACAATTTTGGGGTTTTTGACCCATCAATATATAAAAGAATTTAAAAGTAGGAAATTATGTGTCTTTTCATACCCAGTCCCTTTTAGAACTTCGATTTGCAAGGCACTAATAAAAATAAATACAGCAACATATAAACATTATGATTTATTTGTATGCAATGTTACTACAGAATTAATTTACATAAATACACTTTAAATTGCATGGCTGCAATATAAATTAAATGTTAGTTTTCACACAATATTTTGTACACTATAAATATATATTCCATATAAAAAATCCCATAAAATTTACATTATTAATTTTTAAAACTTAAATAACATTATTTACCTGCTACATTATAGTAAAACAGACTACAGAAAGGCCAAAATATGTTTGTAAAATTAATTACATTATTTTTAATTGCTTATTTTATACAATGTTTATGTAAGTAGGTTCTTACTTGTTATTCACCTTGTAAAATAAAAGCATCATCAAAGAGTGTGAAATTGATCAATATTACCATACAATGTTATAGAGAAGAAAAATTTCCTCTAAAAAGTACAATTTTCTTATTACAAAGGGTTTCATAAATTATTACTTTTCGATGCATGTAAGTATTTATGTAGAAACCAAAGCATTAGTGATATGTCGTTATTAGTAGTAAAGTATTTAAAAATATAAAATTATTATACAAGGCCAAAATCGGTGCACACAGTAACTTCACAATTTTTTTTGCTTGTCTGTTCCATTAGCCGCCATGTTAAGTTCATTGAGTGTATCCACACTGTTAATACTAACACCTTTAAGAATTTTCTGGGCAGCTAAACTAGTGAAATTGAAACTTAAATCACTGAGACTGGGGAAATTGTAGAATTCTTGATTTCTATTTTTTATTTTCTTGGCTCAGGCTGTACCTTTTTTGTTTTTTGTTGCTTTCTTCAAAATTCAATTTTTCAATGGAAGAATTAGTTTCTTTAGAAGGACTTATTTGGTTGTCCTGATTTTTGAATACTAAATTGGGTTCTGAGCCTATTACAATAGAACTTTTGTTTTCCGAAGATTTTGATAAAATGCTTGCAATTGAATCTGAACTCATTCTAGTGTGATACAAACTTTGCCGATTACTCGCTTGCATAGCTGCAGCTTTCATCAATAGATCCACACTTTTCAGGTCACTATTTGAATTAAGTTTTTGTGTTTCGTGTTGACTATTGACTGATGCCAAGTTGTTCTTTTCATAATATCGTAAACTTCTAAAAGAATCAACCGGGGTATCGAAAGCTTTTGTGGGAGTAGAAGGATCGCTGTTTCCTGTCCCTCAAATCCCGAGGGTGTTGTTGTGAATGGCTGGAGTTCCTGGACTAGAAACTGTTTCAACGGGATTCTTTAATTGATTTTTGTAACTTAATCCATTAGACTGATTATTCCCAAGCTGCAGTGATAATTTTCTATTGTTGTTCATAGACTTATCATTTATGACATTTTTGTTAAATTTATTTTCTTGTACCTTTTTTGATTCATTGTTAGGATAGTATGGTTCCGTTATGAAGTCTTGCTTTTGATTTGGGAAGTTATCCAGCGTTGTCTCCATAAATACGTTCAACGGATTTTTCTGAATTTTTTCATCATCTGTACTACTCGGTTTGGCCATTGAATATCTATCATCGTTGAAAATAAATATATTGTTACCTTTAGACGTTTCTGTCATATTTCCATTTTCAAATGTTATGACAGATCTAGCGGGAGAGTTTTTGCACGTAAAACTTGGTATTTTGTTCCTGTTCCGTTCTGTGCTGTAGTGTTAGTAGTTAGTTTCAGAGTAATAGAATTGTTTGAACTGGAGTTTGCCGAAACTGCAGTTGAAGAGGTATCGCACTTGGGAGATTCTGTTTTAGCATTATTCCCAGCCGTGCTGCTGGTTTGAGAGTTTTTTGCACTCGAAGAACTTATTTTTGGTGATGATTGAGGTGTTAAGGTGCTATTAGTTTTTGCCTTGTCTTCTGTCAAAAAAGTTTTCCGGTTTTTATGTAAACTTTTGGGGGAGCTTTGAAGACTTTGCACTTTGACTAGAGATTGAGCACGACTGAGTCCTATTGTTCCAAATTGGGAGCTGCAATGACTAGGAGAGGGCTGCAGGGTTCGGTCAGAGTAATTAGTTTCTAGCGTAGAATGACCGCTACTATTAGTTTGGCTTCTTGCATATCTATTTGTCGCAAATTGGCTTTCTAAAGACGAAGAACCGCTTTTGGATTCATTTCTCAATGTTTTCATAGAACCTCTATGAGTGCTCTCTAGGCTAGAAGGTCCACTAACTGACATGGCGTTTGTGGACTGTAAGAACTTTTGCCTCTTTAAACTACCACAAGGACTATCACGCACCTTGGTGCCACCATTCCTGTGACTTTGGGAATTATCTGTTGTGTGTTTTTCTGTAAAGCTGGCGGATAATGTAGATCGTGGAAGACTGGAAGAGTAATGCGCATTAGCAGACGTAATGATATTAGATTCAGTAGAGAGGTGCCTTCGATGTCTGGATAGAGTCATGGATCGCTGCGATATTTTTGACCCGTCGTAATAACTTGATACGTAAGACGGAAGACTCTGCAGAGATTCCTAAAAAGAAGAAATTAACAAAATTACACAAACAATATAGGAGGAAGCATATTTTCTTTAAAACTACTATATTTCAACTTACAAATATCGAAAGAATTGAATTTTATATTTTAGATGGTTTCTAGTTATTTAGTTGAACCTTAAGTAAAATCTATGGGAATATCTATCAATATTAACTAACTAGCCATCACGCCATTTCTCCGTAGGGGTAGGCAGAGAGGATAGAACACCATACCACTCTGTCCTGACATACTTACTTTGCTTCCTCTACATTCATACATCTTCTCATGCACATACGCCGATTATTCCGACTTTTCACATGTCCACATTCAAGTACTTGGCCGTGCCATGTCTTTCTCGGTCTTCCTTATCTATCAATATTAATCTTTGAAAACTTTCATTTCAAGGTAATGCAATAATCTGCGACATAAAAACGGTTTTCCATATAATTTTTTTTCTAAATGAAAATCTTGAGTGATCAGCTTTTTTTTTCATTGGTTTATAATATGATTGAACTCTATATATAATAAACAACATAAAATATGTCACCTTGGAAACGGTTTGTGTGGCTACACAGTGCAGGTGCACAGCTTTGGAGTTAAACCATTCCACTGGAGGAAACTGGGCAGAGAAGGACTTGATACTCCCACGAGACTGCTTGCTCCGGCCGCTTCTTCTGAAGAGGCGAGACAGCAGAGACCCTTTTTCTAAACAAAGAAATAATACAAACATTCATTGCTTTAAACATAATATTTGTGAGCTTTGTGCAGTTATGTGAGTGAGATTATCATTATTTGAGGCATATAGAAGCAAAAGCGGCAAGTGTCTACCTATAGTTGAAAATGAGTTAAATATCAGTTTTGTTTGGAAAGTTATATATTTTCTCAGAATATTATTGGTTTGTCATAAAAACAGCATTAATCCATCTAATTTTAGATTTAAAGTTTCGGTGTTCAATACAAAGATGGCACAAACTAAACAAAAGTTTTTTCGTAATTGCCAACAATTTAAGAAGGTGACACTGCTGCTTTGTTTCTACATATATATACCTCATTTGTATGAATAAAATAAAAATACTAGCAGCATCAATATGTCAAAAATTTCGTGAAATAACTGTGTTAGAAAATAGGAAACGAGTATTGAGCAAGATTCAAATCTAGGACCACAACATGTTTTTTCTTTCCGGTTGATATCTACATACAATAAAAAAAATTAGTGTTAAACAATAAATAATAATACAAAATTTAACAATAAAATAAGGCAATGCTCTCTGACTAATTAATCAACTTGTTTATATAATATTATTATTTACTGCAATAAAACATGCTATGTACATCATAGAAGGTCTATAAAATAGAACTTGTTACTGACTTTTGGATTTTACTTGGATCGACCAGGAATTAATTTAAAGATGGCAATATTATTACCAAAGTGGTTTTTCTTGTTGCCATTCATTTGTTGAATTGACTAAAAATGTCGATTATCTTAATGTTATTTCTAACAAAGACGGTTCTACCAAACAGAACAGTTTTCTATCAGTTTAGATTAAAATATTTATCTTTTACGGGGTGTTTTGCATTAAACATAGGTAGGTAGGATCATATTAAAATGGAAATCATACAGAATACAGACATAATAAAAATCTGCAGTTGTAAATAGCCCAAGGGCTTTTGACATACCGTAGAGAAAAATGAGTCTTGATTTCTATTAAAGTATACCTACCTACAGTTGATGAGATTGAAGTTTTTTTTTAAATGATTATTTGGTATACTTGTTTTGTATCAGTCTCCGAATGGGTTAGTTATGAACTTACTGGGCGAGGAGTCAATGATTGCTAAGTCCACAGGATCAGCGTCAGTAGCAGTGTGGACTCCGGAGGGGGGGAGGTGTCGCACGGATCCGCCCCAAGTGCGCCCCCCGCGCCTATCAGGGCTGCGCCCTGCTGGGAGTGAGGCGCTCCGGCGCTTACCAGCTCGACCATACAGGATTTTGTCGTTGGGATTACCTGGGTAAATGATCAGAAATTACTAAACAACTATCGTATTGGACTAAATTTATGTGTTGTAAAAACGTTTTCTCCGATTTTTTCAATATTAACGATTCTCTCTTTTTTTTAATGACAGATATTTGTTTAAAGATACCATTAATTCAGCGCCATCACGCCAACATCGGTGGAGGAGGTGGATGTTAAAAAACCAATCTGATAAAAATATCAGTGCGAAAGAAGAAATGGCTGGATAGAAAGTGGCCTACAGACATGGCCACCACCACGGCCATCGCTGGTGGTGGGGATAGATTTAAGAAGACATCTTCCAATAATATTACATTTGTGATAGAAAGAGATAGCTAGATGAGTTAGAAGCCAGCGCTGGCGAGTGGTTCTATGGTGGCCCCCAAGTGTATTGAAAATCTCAAACTGAGGTGTGACCATTTCATTTCATAAAAAGATACATTTTCACATTATTTTTTCAATCGTTCTTTTGACATTATTTTGTAAACATTTTTGGGTTGTGTTTTAATTAATACATCACTATAAAAATTCATGTATCGCAGTTACCTATTGTTAGTGACGTTTGGGTTGTGTTTTAATTTAACATAAAAATTCGATTATCATATTGTAGTCGTATTAACATCATCATTGTATCTTATCTTATTACCGCCAGAGATGACGTCTGCCAGGTTGGTCTGTATGCACTGGTGGGTGAGGGCGCCATCCCGGATGGTGGATATCTCGCCGTACAGGGAGTGAAGAGCCTCCTGCGCTGACAGCAGGATGCCCGCCCTCTCGGAGTGCGCCCCCTCAGGGGCGGGGCTCTCCGCGGCCTCTTCGGCCGGCCGCGCGGGGCGCCGTTCCGGCTGCGACCGGGATCGACGGCAACGCCGACGTCTAAAAAAATAACAGTAAAAAATTAAAGTATTAGGTACACATGATTTTTTTTTTTAAAAATGCAATCGGACACTGAATAAAATCTATCTCAATTGGCACACAACAACGGAATAAGTAATAATGAACTATCATAAAAGTGTTTGTAAAAATGTATGACGTTCGGGAAAACCTTAAGAGTATACTCCACCACGTGACTCGCGGCCGCGTGAAAGCGGCCGCGATTCACGTGGTGGAGTATGCTCTTAATTCACGAATCCTAAAATCTATCACTATTTAAATTGTTCATTATTTTGATCCATTTATTTAAATAGGTAGGTACTAGGTTAGTACTTTATTTTTATATTTACCTATATGTATACTCAGATTCACAAACAGAAGGTAGAAAATAGTGTCAATGTTGTGCCCTATGCACCACTAGTTGTGGATTATATGTTGGGAGAGGGGGGGGTCGGAGAAGATAGTAGAAAGATAAGAAAAGTTTGCAATGTTTGTTTATGATAAAAGAAATTAATGTAGTTATTTACCAACTAAATACGTAGGTAGGTTTTACTAAAGAGTAATAATCCATAGTCACAAAATTAAGTTAAAATCTTTATTTTAAAACTAATGTGATACAAAAGATAATAATTTTAAAATTCCCTCAGCTTTTTGCTGCTGCCTTTTTTCTTATTTAAATACTTATAATGATTACCTATTAGTTTATTTCTTATGAAAGGTAATTCATAAAACCTAATTCATACTAAAATATTATATTTCAGCTCGCAGCATGAGACAGTCATTTAGGTACCCGATAGTAATGCTGGCGCTCGCGCGGCCTTTAAGTTTCATCTCGGATTCAAATAAGATTCGAACTAGAATGAATGAACGAAAAGAGGTCTTGCGTGAAGTTGTTTATGGCCAAATAAGAAAAGTATTTAAATACCTAATTTTCTCGGTTAAATTTGAATGATTTCTTCTAGCCGCAAAAATTATGTTTTTTATTTATTTTATAAACTATTGAGTATTTTCTTCTTGAATATTAGAATGACTTACTTATCTTATTATAGTATGGGATGTTTTTAGTTTATACCTGGATAAAAAAAAAGCAGGTATACGTAGGTTCTGAAGCCTAAGACTGATCATCTTATCTTCATGCATTTTCAAGATACACTGAACTTGGTGTAGGTACTAATGCAGTGCCCTATGCACCATTGCGTGCGGATAATGGAAAGTAGTAGTATTTATAAAATCAACTAAACTAGTTTAATTTTTAGTTGAAAAGTTATTAAATAAGCAGGTTAGACATATTTGTATGAGAATAAACAAATTCAAATCATTTTTTTTTCAATTCTGAACAGATTATATTTATTTTTAATCATCCGGTACTTTTGAAAACCAAATGCTTTTATCATTTTATCTAACTTGTCTAAATTAGAAACACCTTTTCACAAGTACATAAATATATCTACTAGTAGATATTAACGTACAAGCGATAACTAGCAACACAGCGAGAATTCGAACTTCGATCTTTTGATCCAAAATTCGCGACGCGTCCACTGGACCACAACCCAGTATAAAACTTTAAATTAATAAATACGAGTATGTAGTATCTAGAGAGCCCAAAAATAAAATTTTAAAAATACGATATGATGTATTAAGTATCTAATAAATAAGATCAAATACCAAATTTTCTTTTCTTTGGGAATATAACAATAACGAAAAAAGCAATTTAAAATTAATTAGGTACCTGTCTTGATCTTTGCCATGAACAGGAATGGTAAACCAAAATAAACCGATTGTTTAACGATATTGCATGTCAACATATTAAAAGCTGACATGATTATGATTATGTTCACTACGCGACGTGAACTTAACTAAGAAACTTCTCACGGGGATAAAGGTTGCCATTGTGAAATATCAAAATAAATTAAGTGTTTCAAAACGAACTGCACCGCGAAATGTTATTCTTCCTGAAGTAAGTCCCAGAGATCAAATTATTTCCCATTATTTCATGATTGATACGATCATAATAATAAAATCCAAACTGTCATTATAAACTGTTCGTGGCAGACTTTGTCGGCTTGAGGGAAAGCATACCTAAACTTTATTATTAGGTATCTGCTCACCAATGCAATGTGTATTTACGTTTCATGCTTCTTGCTCAAATATTTTTTTTATTTATGATAAAAAGCATAGTTTGTTTTGTGGGCTTAGCAAATATTCGTAAATGTTTTTGGAGCTTGTTTACTTTATTTTTATGCCATTTAGTTCTGGTTTACTGACATTGTTTTATAATTGATTACAAAAGGTTCCTAATACACGAGAATGAATTCTTGCACATTACGTACCTACTTAAGAATTATCGGCAATTTTCTGGTGTTGGAAATAATCAACATTACAATATTTTATTAAAATCTGATGATCGATTGAAACAACTGGGATGGAAAACATCTTGGGTATTACATTACAAGTTGTATTAATAACTGCTTTTATTATGGGCACCCCATACCGGCACCGACGAAAAGTCTAGTGTTGTGAATTTGGAATAACCATAATAATTTAGGTATTCCATGGGTATTTCACTATTTAGAATTTAGACACTCGAAAATATTGGTCAATTGACTCATTTCAACATTTTAAGTGTGTCCAAAGTAAACCAAAACTTAATTTTACCCATGACAGGCTTGCGATCTCTACAAGTTTGAAGAAAATATGGGACCGAGAGAATTCGCACGTGAAGCTTCACGCCATTTTACTGCATATATATAAAAGTTCTGATAAGTATATGGCAGATATGGATATCAAATACTAGGCGGAATGGGGAAGTTGTAATACATCAAGTGGTCACCCAACCAATGATATGTTATAAGCCCTGTAAATCCATATTCCTTTCAAAATTTCTCGTCTCTATTGAGATGTCAATTTTAATTTAGTCATTATTCAAATATCGTGTTTTCATCAAATCAGTACATTTTGTACTTAAACGTGTGAAAGTATCTTTGCTTTAGTATTAAATTCTCGGGAGAAGATCGAGGACTACGATTGTATGGCGGAACGGCCTCGGGCCACGTGGCAACCACTTCTCTTGTAAAAAGTAAAAATTGATGTGACAACTTGCAACTATAATTCTCGGTCTAAGGTCTAAGGTAACTTACTCCGGGGTGACAATGAAGTATCCCCTGGCCGTCTGGTACAAGTGTCCCTGCTGGGAGAGTTGTGCCAGGGTGTCGTACACCACATCAGCCGAGGGGCTCTGCATGCTCGGGAACTTGCTGGCCAACTGGAGGCGAACATTCTCCATCGTCGCAGACTGACCCTGCAAACCAATCATATTTATGGTATTTGGAAAATAAAATAGACAAAATATTTAATTTTATTATATTATTTTAACCGCCTAAACAGGTTAAATGAGGGCCGATGAACCAAACGTCTGATTGACTGGAGGTCCAGAGAGTTGTAAGGAGACCGCCAAGACGATGGACGGATGATATTATAAAGATTACTGCAGAATCCAGGTGACAGCTCCAAGCCCAAGACAGAATACAGTGGATCAACATGTGGGAGGCCTATGTCCAGCAGTGGATGACCATCATCAAAATCACTGTTTTATTATGTTCTCATTTGACCCTCTGAGTTGAATGCACAAACTTAAGAAATATTATTTCCGAGTCATTTATAATTTTCAGTTGACAATGTTTTTTTCGAGTTTGTAGTAATAACATGTTTATCGGTATATTTGGCAGATTTTTTAATGTTCGTATTCAGTGCCATTATATTTTAAAAATAAATATTCTTTCAATCTTTCAATATAAATACTGTTCTTAGTAATATTTGTAAAAACGTATATTTTGATTGATTTTATGTGTACCTACCTACACTAGAAGGGTGTTTATAATATGGTTTTAAGAAAATGATGGTTTATTTGTTTATTTTACATACACGAAAACGAAAATAATTCCTCAGAAACAGCTTTTAATTAATTACATTTAATCAAACGTATATAAATTCAATTTATTCGTAATTACGAATTAATTGATTAATTAATGTAAATAATATATCAAATATTTGAACTTAGAACATAGAACCTTACTGAAATTTGATGATTATTCACATACAACTATAAATCGCGAAGTATGTAAATTTAAGAATAAATTAAATACACTGGAATTTCATTGAATTTTTTACGAAGATAATAAAATACGAATATGAAGCGCTTGTCCTTTATGAATATTATAAGTATTTATGATGTAAAGTGTAATCTTTTAACAAACATTTCCTTGGATTTCTCATCAAATTTAAATAAACCAATACATAATGAAGTGAATTAGCAATAACGCCTCCTTCAAGACCATTTAAGCAGATTTAAGAAGATTATTATATTGCATTATTGAGGTCACTTCTGTAACAATATTGTTATTGTATATGTGCATGCACCTTATATATAAGTAATAAGGATAACTTGTTATTTATAAAGTGAAAAACGTAAAAAACGTGAAGGTGTACAAACGTAAAAGGCATACTTTTAGTAATTATTTAGTAATTAATAATTATTACTCACAGCTCCTGTTGACGGAGAATTAGGCAACCTAATAGCAAGAGTGTAATGTCTATTGTATGAAAAAATGTGTTGATTCTGTAAAATTCTATTCTGAGAAACATGAAAAATTATTTTCACTTATAATACCATCTCGTCTATGGTTATCACAGATAATTCACTTCCATATCATTTTAGAAGTTTATTTTATCCTTGTTTAATTATTTTATTCTCTCATAGGGGTTGATTTACCCAAAATCGTTTAACGTAGATGATAATTCATTGTTTGACGCTAATAAAATACACAAAATACACAAAATGGCAGCCTCCGTAGAGTAATGACTCACTCGCTGGATTTAATATGCGAACTTTTCTGATTCGATTCCCGGTGAGATCCGAAAAATCAGAAATATCTTTAAAATTATTAGTAAATACTGTAATAAATAATAACTTACTATTTATTTTAAAGTTTATGTTTGAAGCACTCACTTTGTAAGTATTAATTTCAAATCATTTGCATCATTTGCACACAATATTCAAAATTGACTAACTTATCAATATTACTTCTAAATATTGATAAGTTAGTGTCAATTTTGAGTAATGTGTCTATACATGCACGATGCGGTGCAAATGATTGATTTATTCCGTAATAAAAAACAAGTAAATATGGTTTTGAATCTGGTCGGGAGAAAAAGATTAATAACGTTTAGTAGTAAAGAAAATATTTTTTAAATAATTTATTAAAATGCACGTGTTTTTTCGTAATTTTCATGGTAAAATGTTGGGTACTTATTTTCTTACCTGCGCAGTGATATCCATAATGACGTCACACAAGGCTTCTGGTAGTGGTGTGAACTGACCCTGATATGCTGGAGTCACTATGCAGTCATCAATGTCACCTGTCAATAAGAGCCAACATCAGTATATTAGTCGCGGTGCAAAGCGTCGGTTCATTACGAAATAACCCTATTAATAATAATTCCTGACACCCACGCACTGACACAATGTCTTATTGAAACGGGATCCTAACAAACCGTTTGTTTATTGAAGCTTACGTCATCAATTATCTTCCATTATTGACAATCCGTGGACAGTTTACGCCAGACGTACGGAATATGGACCTGACATGGGAAGATACACGAGAGCTGGCGGCCGATCGCTTAGCTTGGAGGCGGTTTAGGGAATCTATATGCTCCACACATGGAGAAAATACTGTATGATGATGAATGATAAATAACTATTTAAAATTAATGACATAATTATAATTATAGTTCATATGACCCGAGTTGTGGTCTAGTGGTAAAGTCGAGGACTCCGGATTGGAATGGTTCGGATCCCGCTCCAGCAAAACTCGTTTCCTTCTTTCTGGCACAGTATTTTCCTACTATTTGAAAGCTGCCCCGAAATCGAAATATTTGAGTTTATCGTATGAACTTAAATGTTTGTTAGAAAAAAACATAAATGTAAGACCTGCTTAATAAAAAGGATAATGTTTATAGTAGGTAGTGGCAACTTGACATTAGGTTTATTCGATAAACAGGTTTGTAAGAGCTTTGAGTAATCTTTGGTTGCAAATATAATTTCTAATGTAAAAATATAAAGCACGTTCGCAAACGTACCCACTACTGGGAGCAGTTGCAGCGCAGGAGCACGGAGCGCAGTAGGTGCGCGAACATAGTGGATACATGACTTTAGATAAACTCGACGCAAATTACATATAGTTTAGTTTCATGCATTTACTCAACACGCTTACCTACATAACATAATATTTATGTCTCATGTAATCGTGGCTTTGTCGCCTCTCAAATAATTAGGTAGATACCTATTTTAATATAAAAAATAATTGAAAAAGGTATTGATTGTACCTCTTCACCAAATACTCGTACATTTAAACAACAGGATAGAAATCAAAAGTCTTTTTTATATTTTCTATCTTAGAATGAGCGATGAATAAAAACTACCGATTTAGCAAGAATTAAGTCCTGAATCGATTTAGTCTTGCAGCAAACGATTATTTTTACAAGTTAGTGACACATAAGTCTAATGGCTCGTGTATATATTGAAAATGCCTGCAAAAATATACATTTTGTAGGAAAAAATATTGTTTTGTAAATTCTAAATTTGTGAAATCCAAACTTGGTTCTATTATAGATACTAATTACCTATGTAAATATTCAATTGTATTTAGTACTACAATGTGTTATGTATAATACTACAATGCCCTGACTCGACACGGACTATCTAGTGAGTCGGGGCCAGATCATTGGCATGGGTCTCTGATTGAGTCGCCATCCCATTATTGTGATTATATTAAACGTGAAATGTAATAAATAATAAATAAATAAATAATGAATACACGTTGTGGGTAATTGTAATTTTTCTATCTTTCTCTACATGTTTTAAATATCGACATAGATCAACTTATTTCTATATTTATTATTGTGTGTTTGTGTAAACTGTAGGCAGTTGAACAACTGTCAAAATGAAAATTTCATGGAAAAATTGCGAATTAATAGAAATTTTCAGAATAATTTCTTAATCTTAAGATGTGGGTTTTGTTGCTCCTTGCTGGGGGTATAGCCGCAGCCGAGTCTCATCTCGAAGTTAGTACAAAACTTTAAAGTGACTATTTCGGTCAGCACCAGTTGGCGCTTCCCAGTTGGACTTGTTTGTATTCCGATAAAACTGCAGTTAACTGCTCTTTCGTTAAAATAATCTAGAAAACACTATTAAACGTCACACTAACATGCATCGGTCGTATAATTCTAAATGGATGGTTAAATTTACTGCACCAAAACTTCCCATACGTTCTTATGAATTTGAATGCTTAGATAGGTACCTACTACCTATCTAGGTAAAAACAGTAAATTACAAGATGCCTTTACAGTATTTTATTTACAAAAAAGTGGCGTCTCCATGGCAAAATATGTCTATATGTGTAGGAATCACAGATTAAAAAATATAATAGTAAGTAAAAACACACGCGTAACATTTTAAAAAAAAACCAACATGCTTTTTAACTTCTAGTGTAACGTGGCGTATGACCCAAAATGTACAAACGACTTTTTTAGAAAATATACGAAACAAGTTTTTTTTATGTTTTTATCCAGTTCGAAATAATGCTAATTTGAAAACGTGCAATTAGTATTTTACTTTCCTAACTTCTTTTATCTACACTAGTATTTGTTAGCTTGTTAGTTGATTAAAAATCCATTTACAAAGAACGAAATAAAAGGATCGATAATTTTTTTATTGCGGGTTAGACAAATTAGATCATTCACGAGGATAAAAAACGCTAGATTGATAGCTGATGATGATAATTTGGCAAACAACTTTATTCATTTTGATTTACTTACTACATAATGGCGCAAGTTTACTATGAACTAGAGTTATGTATATACACTATATTGCTTTTTTAGAAATTTAATGGAGAATGCAAGTTTTCATATCATTTCCTCTGATAATTTGTATTGAAAGTTAATATAAAGGCTAAAAAATATTATTAAAAGGTTTTATTTCAAGCTAGTAAGCAACTTTTAGTTCTTATTCCATAATATCATGTATGGGATACCACACAATTTTGCTGTAATAATTTCTTCATTGGTGAATACCATTAAATTAATTTCGTAGATTGAATCATTATAAATCTCAAATAGTCCCACATGTGGATTTTAAATCTTCTAGGTACGTACATAAGTTACTGCCTAATAGGCCGGTACCGTGTATTCATTATTTTACAGGAACGTAATTACGTTTGCCAAGCAAAAAACTTCTTTTCAATTTATGTTTCGAGCAGCTGAGAGCATCAATAATGATTTTATTTTGTTATTTTACGTTTGTGAACATCAATATTTTTTGCTTTCGGACAAAATGATTCGGTACAGGCGATGAAAAAACTGCCGAAATCAATTACCGAATTACAAAGTACGGCAAAAAATATCTTAAAAGATTTGCGTTCAAGAACTTGTCAATAATAATTATTCAATTCGTAATTTTACGCGAGAAAACTCTTTTACATTCAGTTCCTTCATTATATTTACATTATCGAGTTGTTTCTGATACAATGCAAGCAGGTGTCATAATTTTGAACAATTTCTGATCTGTAGGCGTATAGCTTTTACCAGCTATGATTTCAATTCATAAAACTTGAAAAAAATACAAACTATAAGAAATATTGTAATTTTATTTTATAGTTCAGATACGATATTAAGAACGCGGAAAAAACTTTTTGAAAAACCGCGGTGAAAAGCTTATTTTACTAAGAGTATCTAATTTAATCTACTGGCGGGTGTATTGTACTTGTAACTATGTATTTTTCAGTACCTATTGTTTGTTTGGATAAAATTAAATATAAGAGTGATATTTGTAAACATTTAAATTGCTTATTGATTTTTATGAATATCCGTAACATTACCGTGTCTTAAATACAAAATAATTATTGACAACGTATTTTCCTGAATGCGGAAAATAAATCAATATAACATGAATAATGAATATATGTAATTAAATGCACAGCTATTTGTGTATTACTGATAATTATGTTTATATTGAAATGACTGCCTTTAAATTACTGTAATTAAACTTAATATGGCCGAGTGCAAGAATGTTCACAACTTACTTGGTGTAAGCAACAAGGCTCAAGTCTCCGGTACTTCCTAAAGTCGGAAGTTGATAATTTATTAATTATACGAAGGCTTCCGATTACTATGCACACCGTTTTAGTAACCCTTTCACTACTAGCAGTATAAATCCAATCATTAAAAAAATATGTACCTGAATATATTGTGACTGCTGACATCGAAGGTTGAATCAAAAACAAATTGACGCTACTCCACAATCAATGGGACAATTTATTAAATAATAGGTATTATTTTAGAAAAAATGAACATCAAATTCTTGTGTGTAAACGACATTTTTTAAATAAAAAATGCTAAGACTTGAAATTTCAGGCTCATATCCTAAATAATTAATTTATTAATTATGTATACGAAGTTAGTTACATAATTAGGTAGTTGATTATATTTCTAGATACTTTATCGATCAGAAAAATTTCTTATAAATATCAATTATTATTTGGTAGAAGTAACAGACATCTATTTCTTAATATTTACTCCTGGGTGCGCCGCTGCTCTGAACAGAGAGATAATGGCAGTGGTAGTGAAAGTGATTAAATATTTTATTCAATAAACGCCGTAAAGTGCTAAGTATGGTATACCTAGTAACTCGTAGGTAACGACTACTTGTATCGATCCGTGTGTGGCTGTATCTATCAGATACTTTCAATCTCAGGACCACACACGACGAGATTCTGACCATCTGCTTATATCTCCAATAACTTGTATCATGAATAGAACCAATATAAATTTGTTAATTGATTGTATGATTCATATAATGTCATTAATATAAAAATAAATATTTCCTAATAACAAATAGACATTTCATATTCGATGACATTTTTTCATTTACAATATTAGCTATCAGATTGTAATAGCAATTAATGAAAACTTATGTATTAAATTAATGCTATTTTTTTATAAGACGTAAAAATAATAATCAATATGTAAGTAATCATATTATTCATTGATAATTTTAATAGTTTATGATTGAAACCTCACCAATACCGTAGTGGTATGTAAAAAAATCAATTTATGAAAATATTTTAGCTTTTTATACTGTTGTAACCTTTTTGCATTACTTTTTAATGATGACTTTTTATGATGACATGACATGTCAAATTTAGAGATCCATATATCTATAATATTATTTTTAGATATTTATCTGAAACTAGTAGTGTAAAAAATATCTTATAAACTTGTGTGTGGTGAATAATTATAAAGTGTTTTGATTTTTAATCAACTTGGCGGCCTCCGTAGCGTAATGGCTAAGACGCTGGACTCACGATGCGGAGGTTCCGGGTTCGATTCCCGGTGAGAACTCAAAAAATCAAAAAGTGATTTTTCTCAAGCCTGGGTGTTTGTGACGTTTGTTCCCCTCTGTAAATGGGCCTCCTAGCCTGTTGAGGTGTTGACGTTGTTCCCCTCTGTAAAAAATAAAAAATAAATAAATAAATAACAAAATGTGTTGCCCTGGTTTCGGAAAGCAATAATAGAATAATAAATCATATTCGAGTATTCGATATTTTTTGATAAAAAAATTGGAGACTTTTTTATTTACATATTGCAATTTAGGGGCAAGGTTTTACGCTTCACTAAGAAAAAAAAGAGATGCATAATGTATAGCGGCATTCTGTCAGCACTGAAAATTATTATGCATGACTTTTTCTGCAATACGGGGGGAGGGTAGGTATAAATCTTACCGTTTATACGCAGGCAGTACGCAGTGTGCCGCAGTGCATTTACTTTATGTCTTGTGTGTATATTTATGTATCTATGTATTGCAGGTTCTTAGCTAATTTTCCGACAAACTACAGCTTAGAGACAAACAAAAGAAAAAGAGTTTACCCATATCTGCGCCCTATAAAGATCCACACAATCTTCCGCCAAGATTCTCGATAGTTTACCAGCTCCCGTGCGTTTTTCTAATGCGGGACAAAAAACTGTACAGTTTCTTGTTCAGAAAATTGTACAGTCTGTCAAAAGATACGCTAAATATGTGTATTTTTTAAGAGCGATCATAAGTTATTATCGTATGCTTGCACACAGGAAATTGTAAATATAGCTAATATAAAATTTAAAAAAAATTATTTTACCAAGTAATTGTCATCAGATAATCAATGTCTAGATATAAAAACTGATTTAACGTGTATAAATGCCCCTTTTAAAAATAAAATATGAGTTAAGTGTTAAATTTTTACTGAGTGTAAAACTTAAAAATAGCTTCACAACCAGTAAAATGTGAATTATCAACTGGTGCCACTAAAGAAAAAAAAATTGCCAATAATTTCAAATGAAAAATCATAAGACGATTGCGTTCATTTTTTATTTTGGTAATAAATCAGCGAGATATTATACGAAGTTAAACATTGACATATTTAATACCGCCCGCCTGGGGATCGATTCTACTAAGGTTTTAAGACATTTTAGCGATTCTGATAACTGTCACTCAACTGTCACTGTCAAAAATCGGAATCGGATTTTTGGCTTCAAAGTAGAGTAGAATCTTGGTAATATCTTTTAAGGTCTATGCATTCATCAAAGACATAAAAGATCAACATTTTTGGAGAAGCAAAATTCGTCGAATAAGTAAGGTTAGAGATTCTGAAACGATTTGACAGCGATTTGACAGTTCGGCGAGAAATGGGCGTCTAGTGACGTTTGGGTTTACGACCGGAATCGCAGGGCTGAAAAGCTAAAACAAACATCTGACCATGTCTGACGTCACGCATTGCGCGAAGAGAGAGAAAGCGCTTTACTTCGAGTCTGTCTGTCGTTTTCTTTCTACCGCAATGGAAACACGCGGACGCGTCATACTAGTGCCAACATAATAGAATGGCGTTTTTGTACTAAGTAAATAAAAATTGGGTATATATGAAAATATTGATATCAAAACTTTTTGGTGTGACGAAAATTATTTAAAAATTACTTTCATATGTAGAATATAATATCAAATCTCATTTTCCTTCCTATTGATAACACTCTAGGTATGTACATTTTTGTATTTAGGTTTAGGTAAGTAGGGACTAGGAACTTATCATAAATAAATTCATTCTTACCCAGTCCGCAGATCAGGTAGCTGGGTGGTGGTTTGAGAACGCTGCGGGAGTAGGCGCTGCGGATAACCTCGAGGGCGCAGGGGTCCCCCGACACTAGCAGCAGGCCGGGGGCCACGTAGCCCGCATACCGCAGCCCCCCGGCACGCCGCCCCCCAGCGAGGACACCCACCAGCACTGCGAGTTGGCAGACAAGAAGCCCTGGGGAAAACAAAAATAGTAAGTGACGCTCTTCGTAGGGGTAAGTAGCGGAGGTACCCCATTGCACGCCTCCAGGTTACAGATATGTAATAATAAAATCGTTTAATAATAAAGTTTTTGTGGGTGGAAAAGAAATTATGGATATTACAATAAGCATATCTGTGCACTTATCATCAATAAAACCGCGAACAATCTCGCATCTCCATCTTATTTTTATTCGTTTTTACTGACCTATTTTATTTTTGGTTAAATGTGAAGATCTAGACAGCAAAAAATATTTATTATAATACTTATCAAAAATGAACTTTCATTATTATCACTTCGATCACGCTAAAACCGACAAAATTACGCTTCAAGTATACCTAGATAATTTTATGTTTCATGGTTATTAGATCATTAGCCGATAAAGGATTATTATCTAAATTTTGTACAACAGACTCAATGTTGTTTCTCCGGAACATCGTTTATTATTCAGTTCCATGATTTTAATTCGTATTTATCAACACTTCAATATGTATAGTAAAGTGATACATATTTTTGTATTGATTGACTTGGCATTTACTATATATTATAATATATTTCAATCAAACTACATTTTTTTGGCGCAATTTTTTTATAATGTGGCAATATTTTCGCCTTGTTATGGCACTATCAAACAATTTGAATAAATAAAAAACAAAAATCTAGTTTGATTTAAATATATTACATATTTTTGTAACGTCAATAAAACTATTTCCGTCGTGGTCTGGGCAACGACTAAAAGCAACTTTATTTATTTTACCGAGTACCTACGTACTTATAAACAAATGTCCTTCCTACGTCAACTGAAGTCAAAAGAAAATCCCACAAGATGACTCCACAATCATCAAGTATTTATTTATTTATTTAAAACTTCAATTACATAGCATAAGTGTACAAGGGCGGGCTTATTGCTTTAAATCAATATCTTCCAACCAACCCTTAATTATTTGAGTGATAAGCCACCAATTGTACCAAGTTTTAGTGGAGAGGTAAAGCTTCATTGGGTGCGGATAAGGGAAAGTAGTAATAGTAGTAGTAGTAGATATTATATATTATTTAACACTCGGATAAAATGATTATTCAATATACAAGTGTGTATAACCTCGTCGCTTAAAGATAATATTATAAATAAGAAAATTCCAGCCTTGAAATGCTTCATACTTGGTTGAATATACTATTGCTAAATTTCAATGACATGTAAATTTTAATATTGATACTTAAACAAATGTGTACATTAGCTAAAGTGAGCTTTTTATGTCCATGAAATATTAACAAAATGTTATTTTGGCATTAAAAATAGATAAACCCGTAAACCGGAAACTGAATAAATTTAATGAACATTAAAAGTATCTAAATATTTTCTTAAAGTGAAAAATAAACATATTTTTTATAAATAAAAAGAAATATCTCCAATCTTGTGATTTACACATCATTTCAATTTGTAAATATGTAGGTAGGTACTACTTTCAATAAACCGGGTTGTGGTATAGTGGTAGATTCTAGGACTCCGGATTAGAATCTCTAGGTTCGAATCCCACTTCGGCACAACTTGTTTCCTGAGTTCAAAATTCACAGAGAAACTAGGGATCTCTAGCCTCAAAGACTGGGTGGGGCACAAGAACAGGATACCTGGAGATATCTTGCTAACAAGCTCGGCGATCAATGTACTATGTACCTACTATACATGGTGTAACAAAACTCGTAGTACAACCTGAAAACTGATGAATCTACATCATACTTATATTCATTGACACTAATGCCTATATTGTGGGTAGTTTATATTCACCGATCCAATTAGATACATGCCACTGATTTTTTGTCCGTATGACCTATGTTAAAGTATATAATATACCAACATTTTTGAATTTATACAAATACTTGTAGACAAATTACTGGATTGTACCCATGCTGGGCTTATATCAGATATTATTGATATCCCAACAGAGACAGAGAAACTCTGGAAACGAATGTGGGTTATCTAGGCGTTACAGGTCTTATGATCTGTCATTGGCTGGGTTAAGTGGCCACTTGATGTACTACAACATTCCCCATTCCGCCCATCATCTGATAACCATATATGACAAATTTTGGAACTACTATATATTGAAATCGTCTTCGTCGAACTTCGGTAGAGGCTTACCTACACTAATAAAGATGATTGCCCAAAAATGCTTAACAATCTTATCAACAGATGACACCAGCATAAAAAAATTCTGTAATGCGGAACGACGAAGACGATTTCAATATATAGTAGTTCCAAAATGTGTCATATATGGTTATCAGATGATGGGCGGAATGGGGAATGTTGTAGTACATCAAGTGGCCACTTAACCCAGCCAATGATAGGTCATAAGCCCTGTAAACGCCTAGATAACCCACAGAGTTTTTCTCTGTCTCATTGGGATATCAATAATATATGTATACCGTTTCAAGTTCACGGTGGTGGTTTTGTCCGATCTTCCCACCAATTTACATAAATATTTTAATATTAATTTAGAAATATGTCATTATATCCCTATAAATAACTTGAAAATAATACTAAAAATTCCTTTGAAAATGTAATCGCATTGCGTGTTTGCGTATTTCATAGCAAATTTAATTGCTTACCTACAAAGTCTAGCATAAAATGACAGTTATAAAAAAGCAATGAAAATCTTGAAATTCGTAATGGGAACTTTATGTGTTTTCCCGTATTTGATTAACACTTAACTGTGTTACAGCTTTATTTAAAAAAAAATTAGTTTTAAAACGCTCAAAATTATTTATTGAGCTAATAACTTCTTAAATTCGTTAATTCGTCATTAACTTCTTGAAATCACATTTTAGTCATGTAAACTAATAATGCCTACATATGTTTTTTTAAATACTATAAATTCATATTCGTATGAACAAAACAAAAATTTTTAATTGTTATTTTAACATGTTTTCTAAAAAAAATTGCTTTCTATTCTATTATATTTTATTAGGTAGGTATTCGTGTAAAATTTGTATTTTTTTGTTGCAAAAGGTTGGTAACTTAGAACCATATATAAATACATGATAAATAATAAGAGAAGAATGAAGAATAATAGAGAAAGAAAGAAGTCCATGATGAAAAATATTATTTCAAAATTTTTTCTCAGTCTTTCACAGCTTAATTGGATGCAAATATTGTGCAAGGAAATAAAAAACCATAGCTTGGTTTAACAATGTACCACATCCGTAGGAAGATCAGAAATGTTTAATTTCACATCTCTAGAATGATACGACATTTTCAATTCCATCATTTTTTATAATTATTAGAAATTTTTAATTCTACATCTGTAGAATGATTAGATATTCTATACAATACCTAGGCAGTGTATACAATACCTAGGCAGTGTATAAAATACCTGGGGCGTCCAGGCAATATAAAATATTATGAATATTATTGTCCTTTACATACTAAATAGTTATTTGATTTTAAATTATTTAATAAAATCCAACCTCTCTCTAACCTACTGAATAAATTGAATTCTTTTTTTTATAATAGGTTATGAAATTTATGCAGTAGGTTAATTGGGTTTTATTAATGAATTTAAAATCAATAGCTATTCAAAAGCAATCTCTTTTTTTAAAAGGTTATGAAATTTATACAGTAGGTAATACAAATTTATACAGTGAAATTTATACTTTATTTATTATTATAGATAGGTTGGATTTTATTAAATAATGCAAAATTAAAAAACTGTTATTGTCATATTTATTTTTCAAAACAACTTTATTTATTATTATATTTATTAGCCTTTTGTACCGTGTCTCCGTGTAAAAGTGTATAAAATAAATAATATTTCATACATTGCCTGGACGGCCCAGGATTCTATAGGTACATTGCCTAGGTATTATTTAGAATGCCTGAATTATACACATTGCCGGTAACATATATATTTAATTCCGCCACATCTGAAGGAAGGTTAGGACATTTTGATTCCACCGCATTAGATTATTCCGCGTAAGAAGAATTTTTAGTGCTAGAGAAGAACATTTTAGTGCTTTCACAAAACATCATGTATTGTATACATAGTCTACGCATAAATCGAAATGCGCATAGTGTGTTTACCAACCTGGAAGAGCAGGTAACCCGAGTCGTACATCCAGAAGTCATCAGGAGCGTTCCCCGGCTTGGCGAGCTGGATGGCTACGCACCTCTGCAGGATGAGCTGGCAGCGCTGCGGCGTGGGCCGCGCGGGGGCTCCGGCGGCGGCAGCCGCCGGGGGCCCGGGACTTCGACTACTCATGGTCCGCTACGGTAGAACATGCCCTGTATAGGCCCCATCTGTAACAATGAAATAATCAGGTCAATTTAGTCATGTTTTCGACATCTGTAAGACAGCCGTATGATGGCTCAAAAGGGCACCCTTTTGATATCCAAACGGCATTGAATCTAATGTTGCAGAAACAGTTACCAAAGCATAGATTGTCGTTTGTTAATCTGAAGGTTGAAACCTGGTGGGATGTTGGAATAAAATTAATGTTAAATAATATTAAAGATGTGTATCTTTAGGGAGAATTATAATTGTGATATTTTGATAGACCAAGAGTTAGACCGAGGAGATGGTGGAGCGACATTGTCCAGAAAAACGTAGGAAAATATTTCATATTTTGCTTTTGCTAGAAACAGGATTTGAAGCGATGGGATTGATAGAGTATAGCCAGGGGAATGAAGAACGAATGTCGCGCTAAGGAAACTATATCAACCGGTGCTATTAAGGCTTTCAATAATTAATCATTAGTGAAATCATTGCGAAAATTTCTCTTCTCGTGATTAGATGAAATTAGGGCTGCAGTCAACGTGTTGTAGGTCACAGTTCTAGGTAATGTGAAACTTGCTGACTGAAGAGACTGTAATTTACGCACGTTTTGTTCAAACAAGATTATATTAAGGTCATTATAAAAGGCGCGGAAAATTCAATGTGACTTTATATTACACAAAGTGAACGTGATAGTGATGTCATCACTGCACTATGATGACACTATTAGTAATTTACTAATGCCCTTAAATCCTTGAAGTACCTACTAATTTTTCTTTACAAATACAAGTCTTTTCAAAGAATTATCTTCTGTGTAGGTGACAGAGACACGTAATAAGTTAAACTCGTAAGAGGTAGAGGTAGGTACATAACACATTACTATTTCATTTTCATTTTAACAGTCTTTTTATTGTGATTTTTATAAAAGTGAGCAATGGGTACAAGCACTTTTTGTTCTTATTTAAGTAGGTGAGCTGAAAATAAATAATACTGAAATTGGCATTGAGCTTTAAATGTCAATTTTTTACCGCTGATTACTTCATCGACCAGTATTGTTTGATTATACTAAAACTTGACAAAGGTGTTAGTGAAACAATGCAATAAGGTAGGTACCACGTATTAATAAAAACAAGCGTTTTTCCTCATCTGTGTTACCAGTATCCGATTAGAAATGTTTCGCACTAAAAATCGATGTTAACATCATTTTTACAAGATTCGTTGCTCCGGTTTTATGCAAAGATTTCATTATAACTTAACGGTTATATTAATTGAAACTTAACTTAGGAAATTATCAGATTAAAGCACATTTTTTTTATTACTTAGTTGAAATATCTTCAACACAATATCAACAAGGACCATGAAAAGTTGTGGAATCCGCAACCGATGTAATAGAAACTACTAGAAGCTACTTGTGTTTTTTTTGTGAAAAATGTTTACGAGTCAAAGATTTTAAATTGACATTGGAAAATATTATTAAGATAATAGGTACTATTAAACTATTGTTGAAAATATTATAGTTTAAATCTAGGTACCCATTACTCGTATAGGTATTGAAATCAATCTGCGTATTTCCGAGATTCAAGATACAAGAACAAAAGGTTATGGCTATACATATATCACCATTATGTTTATAATGACTTTGTCAACGGTCGATATCCTATGAGATAATGAGAATAGCAGCATCCAAAAGAATAGGTAATAATGATGATTCATGATAGATTAATACAATGGGTACCAAGATCGAGGATTCATTTCTTTCATATTCGACATTGACGTTCATTAAATTGCTAATTGCTATTGTAGGCAAATCTGAAAACGGAGCCAAAGAAACGAGATAATGAAGATGGAAAATGAAGTCTAATTACCGCGGATGGGAAACAGTATCGAAGCACGCGAGATATTACTACTATTTCGCTATTTACGCAAATTTCACACGCCGAGTGACGGTATCGTTTATTCGTGGTAGTTTCTATTCGCCATATTGCTACCAACTCCCTTCTCTGTGTACAGCACAATGTGGTACTCATGCTCCCAACTCGCAACAGTCAACCTTACGGCTAGTTTTCACAATCATTTATTCAGACGAAATAAATCACAGAAAATATTTTGCAAGTCTCAAATTAATTAATTCATTTTATATTGATTGTGCATAGATACATACTCGCAGCAGTCTTGTTTTTTTTCAATTACCGTACCTACGTAGCTCTACGTTTTTGCTGTTTCTAAGATGTTGAATTTAATGAATTATAATTCTAAGGCACTTAGTTTTCATCACAATATAACAGGAACAAAGCAAACACCAATGACAATCTATTTGGTATGAATAAAGTAAATATATAAATAAAGTAATATAAAATTTATATTTTTTAATGCAAAGCTTTTTAAAAAAAAATTGTTTGATTTTCTGACGGGAAAAATTATACATTTTTCCAACATAAAACTGACGAACAATAAAGATTGAGACATTTCAGTCCACTTTTTGATTTTTGAGCAACGATAGTTTTTTATCCGAATTAAATAATGCCACCTGAAAACTCTCCTTTAGTTGGATACGTCAAGTATTTAAATGCTTGGTGGCAACTTTCAATATGATATACAAGTGGTTCGATATTATAATACAATATACACGGACTTTGCAGAAAGTTGATGCAAATTCTAACGTGTTACGAGGTACTTTCATAATACCTACTACAAGCAAACATACATAATGCTTCAAATTACTCTCAAAAGTCCCAACTGCTACAATCGTTAATAGCCAACTTGAAATTAATGGCACTAATATAGGTATACTAAAATTTCGTAATACAATAACCGTATAAGCTGTATGACACAAATATTAATTATAATTGCTCAATTAGGCAACTGACTTGAACCTGATCTGTAATTATATAAATATATTCATTTATTAAGGCAGGATTTTTATCATAACTAATCTAATCACTCGGTATGTTGGCCCAATCAAAGCATAAGAATTTGGGCCAATTTGGGGCCACTTACAGACTAAATACAATTTCAATGACAATCTGCTCCTGCTTATTTGATTATGATTAAAATGAAAAAGTAACATGCTTTCTGTTTAGTATGAATATTCAGGTATCTGAGCTTTTAAACGTAAATCGGGACTTGTTTTTTTTATTTTTGTTTTTTTTAACTAAAGATAAATATCAATATATCGACGGGTATAGCCAAATTTTGAGGTTTGCTAGAGTTAAACAAAATAATTGACCAACAACTTTATAACCGCTATTTTTATTATAAACATATCTTGAATTGTAAAATAAGGTGCATATTTTATAATATAATTAACTATTTCTAAGATATTATTGATATCTCAACAGAGACAGAGAAGCTCTGGAAACGAATGTGGGTTATCATTAACATTCGTTTCCAGAGCTTCTCTGTCTCTGTTGAGATATCAATAATATCTGATATCAGCCCAGCATGGGTAATTATCCAGTAATTTGTCTACAAGTATTTGTATTCATTCAAAATGTTGTTCAACTATTTCTAAATTGATGAACGTAAAACACCTAATATATATTTTGAAAAAGCTTAAAAATTAATTTAGCAAGAAAGTCAAATAAGATAATTTGACGGTTATACATCGACATAAATTACATGACATCATGTAATAATCAACAATTTTCTTTGCTAGAGGCCATTTTGATTTTTTTTTTAACACAATGTGAGAAAAAACACTAAAATTTACTGACGACTGCATGTCTTAAGTATATACTTTTAAGTTGTTTTTTACTTTACACAATGCATCCTATGTTTTATTTACTTACATACTTAATGAATGACGTTATTATGTATTAAAAAGGTACTAGGTTAACTTTTTTATTAGTTTTTTTTAAAATTTAATTCATAAATATTATCAATCTAGTATTTACTTATTTCTGAGTAATGATAGATAAATAATTATTAAATGTAACGAGCAGGTGTGATGTTTAGTGTCTATTATCAGCTAAACAAACTGCGAAATTCTACTGTTATAAGGGAAATAACATTTTGAAAGGTACAATATTTGAATTATTAGCCGCTGTTTGTATGTGTGTAAAAGTGTGTAGCGTGTGTAGTGTGTATAAACGTTAAACGTTTTGTGGAAATCTCAAATACCAAAGGCCATTATAATATTCTACCTAATAATATAAAGAAGTCTTTTAAAACAAAGTATGCCATTCATTGATACAACATCTTTTGATGAGAGCGGTATTTCCAGGGTGTTCCAACTCGAGTACCTACCTACTTACATAGTAAGCGAAATGACAAGTATTTTCTTTCACACAAAGAATACAGAGAGAGAAACGTTAACTTTAATAATAATTACCTTTTTTCGGCAGATTGTACCAACCAACGCTTTCATCCATTTTCTAACGAATTTTATTCAATTTACTATACCATTTTTTGCCAAAAATCACCGGTGAGAAAGTCACTAATGATGTGTACGGTAATAATATAACGCTTCCCTCCGAAAAAATCTTTTCTCGCTAATCATTGTTTGGTGAATTTATTTTTGCAATTCACGGCTAGAAAAGCTAACATTTAAAGATTGTTTAAATTCACGCGGTATATTGAAACCGGTTCATTATGGACCTAAAAACTGAAACAACATCCTGTTCTATTATAAGGTATTCTATCTATCTCATCTTCGGCTCCGAGCCGCTGAAAAACCTTCGCGAGACAAGGTATATAGAATTATGTCGTTATCCTCGGGAATAGATATTTGACAGAAGAGACTGAATACTGAATACTGGGTACCTACCAACTTCTCGGCCGTGTACACAAGTGGGTAATTTGAATAACAAAGGTGTGCAAATACTTTTATGTGTATACCCTGACTTGTGTCAATATGTGCAGAAACGTTTATCAAGAAATGCCCAATGTGTTAGCGGTGTTCAAAGCTGGATTCAACCAACTGCTAAATGTGAATTATAAATGGCATAGTAAATAAAAATAAATTTACATCGGTATGCCATAATACTCAAGTTCTACATCCCGCGCGTGTTTTTCACGAACAATATTGTACCATTACGTATTCACAAATCATTATAGGTAGGGACATAAATAGTGGTTTCTAGTGGGTAAGCTACAACATGCTAAACTTGTTGTATTGTTTCGGGTAGTAAATCGGACTTTTATTTCGTGCACAAAGTTCCTACAATCATTACATCACCGAACCAGGAAAACAATAAATCTTTCACACCTGAATAGACGAAGCTTTCAAGCTCTCACACATAATTTCACGGCGGTTTCAGACTGCATTTATAATACGTAGTTTATTGCGAGAAACATTATGAATAGTATTTTACGGCTTAGACATTACTAACGTTTATAATAAAAACTCGCCAAATAATATTATTCGGCCTGCTTTTAGCATAAATAGTTCTTTATGGTAGTTTACAATACAAACGTATAAAATTGGTAGAATATGAAATTGTATGATTATATCATAGTACCTACTCTGCGTAGTGTAGATTCCTGTGTACATAATAACGTATTAAATTACAACTCGTTTACAAACACGACAATAGATGAAGTTCTAAATCAAGTTATAGAGTTTTAACGAAACTCTTGGTACAATAAAAGTTAAATTACGAGTTGAGGTTGTGGGCAATTGATTGAAGATGTATTTCGTTGCGCTAGGTCTAGATCAGCATTAACAGAAGATTAACGTCAGAGCTTAGACCAGAAGAATCACAGATACTGTCATACCCGCCATAAGATAGAGACGACTATGATGGTATATAATATAATCTGCGGAGCCATTGAAACTATTACATTTTGACTTCGCGAGATGTCTTAGCGCGGCGTGTTTAGTGCTTAGCTGAGCAGTTACAAGGACAATGTTGGTCGTTGGAACCATTACTTAATGACAAACGTTTCGTCAAAAATTATTTATGGTTAAATAAGTAAATATAACCGTCATTAGAGACACATTTTGCCATAACGTGCAATTATACGGAGCGCATTTGGGCTACTTCGCATTTAACACGAAAAGATTACGTTCCGTGGAAGAAAGAACATGCACGACTTGCTTCATGGAGGAATTAGGAATAGGAATTAGGCATGTTCACGATTTAGGCGGAATAATATTCATTTACCCAATGCATTTACCTCAAACTGTAATTTAATTGTGGGCCACGAAAATAAAGTCGGAATTCATTCCCTCCAACTATTCGCCCGATAATGACTTAACAAATTAACAGTTTGTATTAGTTTCTATAGAAAATAGAGCATCTAACGTGTTTTTCTCACGTTTACGCAATATTACATACTACTACCTAATTACCGTCAGCATAATAATACGCATCCATACACACCTATCATAATACTGTTTTTATTACATGAGTCTGATCAATCGATTAATTACTGATGCATTGATACCACTACGATCGTTTATTAGTTAAAAAGTAGGTTTTACTTACGTAGCAATCCCCAGAGATTTAGTGATGAGAATAATATCTGTGATTATTACAATATTATTACAACTAGATTAAAATACATTGAAAGATATAATATATTGAACTGTATTAGAAAAATATTTCGGTTTACTACGCTTTTAAAAAATAAATCAAATAAACCGCATTCTTTCAATTATCCGCATATGTTCAGGTATATTCAGTATTTTATCTGTGGTATCTGCATTTCAGCATCGTAAAATAAAAACATATTTATTTTATCACTCCAACCAGACATTGTAATTTCACGTTTTAGCACATCAGAAAACAGACGTTATTTGCACAGTAGGTACCCGTACTCCCGCAAGTAAATTGGTACTGGTGTAAATTGATCTCGTAATATAGCGCAACACAACGGTGCATTGCGGATTACAGTGGGCCCTACTGTCACTGTATATTCTAGTGCAATCTGTGTACTATCAGTACTAGGTTACCAGTTACTAGGTAGGTACTAGTTCCTATAGCGCTGTGTGCAGTGTGCAAGGTACTAGGGGGCTAATGTTCACTGAACACGTGATCTCATTTCAATAAAGTTCTTCTTCCCCGATTACGTAATGAGTATCAACATCAAAACTATTTAACCCGCTACTTTAGCACGATTACATCAGTTGGAAATTCGCTCGCCTGTCCCGTCGTTAACTTATTATGCACAATTAATGAATAAGAAATAAAAATAAAAGCCATTGATTCATTGACTTCATCCAACAAAAGTAGATCACCCTGAAATACGGGGTATTATTCTTTGTTGATAATTGACCCCGGCTAAATTTATGTAGAGCATATTTCGAAATATTAATTTCCCGTTGTATGATTGTCCTTCAATGGAAGCAGGTAGTTTGTCTAGTCATTCAGTGAATCGATTGTACTTATTTATTAACTGGTCGTAACATCGACACACAGGTGGCCTGGAGTGAGCAGGTGGACGGGGACGGTGCTGATGGCTGATGACTATACTTTTGGTCTTGGTGTTTTGTCTATCGATTTTAGGAATTCCTGGCGGCTTGCCAAACTCTTCTTCTCGCTCTACCGCCTCGCCTGCACCCACACTCTGTATCCTGCACCCTGCACTCTGCACCCGACACCCCACACCCCACAATTACCCCGCACCGTGGGATCTGCACCGTGCGGGCTGCGGCTGGTCAGGCCTATCTTTTCTTCTATGTTGAATCCAGCTACCGCTAGCTATACAACTTGCCTGCATCACCATTAGTATGTTATCATATACGCGCTAGCTGTTAGTACAAACGTGCACTCGTTCATAATATGGTGGCAGTAATATCTTCGCATCGATGAATAATTATGAATCGTTACGTAGATCCCGCAGTAAACTTGTGCAATACGTGTTTTTCTTTTTTTCATAGATAGCACACGCGTAGTTGCGCGTGTCGGAGTCTCGGATCGGTCGGAACGACAAAGAAAGGAGTCGTGATGTATGCTGCTCGGATCCGGAATAAAGCGAATCACGTAATCCTAATCGTACGAAATCCGTCTCGGCTCGCGGATTCGTCATAAAAAATCAAATGCCGCTGACTCAACACTTAACCCAAACATGTCAGATATAATATACAGAGGTATGTATTTGAGACAACGGTATTCAGCGCACGTAATCTAAATGCAAAGTTAAGGCGGTGTTTTTAACGTACCACTTAGGCCTTTTAAAGACACTAGATTGAACGACCTCCGCCAAATTATTAGGCTATATTGTTTCTCAGGCCGCGGCCCGTACTAGTGCTAGAGATAGGCGGGTGCCGAGTATTACAACCAGCTACCTACTTCTGCCTCCACTAACACACAGATCAGGTACCCACTCTAGACACGTACCCACACCTTCCACCTTCCGCCGATCTTGTGCAAAATTGCGCCCGAAGCGATTTGGACCTTCTCACTTGACTTATAAACGAAAGTAGCAGTTTTTTGCTCATATTGACCGCAGGTACGTATTACTATTATACTCGGACCTATAAAAAAATGAAAGGTGAGAATGATTCTGATACCAAGATCTGAACGCGATACACTTTCGAGTATGTATTTCAAAACAATTCATTTTTCGCACGATACATTGGCCAAATGATAATATCTTCGTCTCAACTATTCTATCGCTTATGCGGTGACAGATACCTACATAGATACGAGTAAGTTCATACATAATGAACCTATATCGTACGAGCATATCTATTTACCAAAGGGACCAAAGGTGTATGTTAATGTTTACTACATCAAATGGAAAACCTGACGACTGGTACAAGGTTGAAGAGGCTTTATTTGTTCACCTAACTGACCCTATATTAAAAAAAATCATTCTAAGGTACCTACATAATGTACCAACTTTAAGGGCCGTTTATACGAAGCAAGCTGCAGGCGCATTTAGTAATCTTCGGCCGTCTTATTTATTGAGTAAACACGTAAAACCGTTTAAATATTTTTTCCAGAGTTTACTTAATTTTTAAAGTTTGTAAACGAATGCTTAGGTACACTCGGAGAATGATGCATGTTTTCATGTATCTACACTATGAATTGGCATCCGAAGACTGGGTACTAATTGCGCCTAAAATTCTCTGGTATAAACAGCCCCACGTATAAGTTATACTCAGGGGTGGGCTGCCAATTTTTTAACAAGGGGCTCGCGGGGGGGAGGTGTTGGGAGGGGGGTTTCGTGGGATGGGAGGAGGGGGGAGGGGAGAGGGGGAGGTGTATCATTTTGTTCTAACTATCCAAAACACTAATACATAATAATGTTAAAAATACTTAATATTTATGCACATTAAATCTACATAATAATAAAAAATACTTAACATGCACGTCGAATTTTAAAGCATTAGGCGATTGCAGGCAATTGTTACAGATTACATATAGACAAAAAATGGGCAGGTTTTTATTGCGCCTAAAATATATTTCTCAAGAAATTTCAAAAGGCAACAAAGTTTGAGGTTTCATAATACATTTGAACCATCCACTGAAATTGCATTTATGTACTGATTTGATCTGAGAATATTAAATTTCTCTTAATTTAACAAGGGGCTCGCCGGCCCAAGTCAAATTTAACAAGGGGCTCGCGCGAGCCCTACCGAGCCCCCTGCAGCCCACCCCTGGTTATACTTTCATATACGTTTACCATCATGTATGTTAGGTAGGTATGTCCTAAGTGATTGTTTATGGCGGTTTGCAGAATGATCCAATTAATAAAGCAAATACTGTGAGTGATTTGTTTTAATTTATGGATTGTTCTACATTAATTTTCAATAATGGATATTGATTTGCATGATCGCTATGCGAGTTCAAAGCTGAAACACACATTTGAATTAAATAGTATTACGTTAGGATGAAAATTATTTATTATATTTTGTATAGTCTACGGTAACTTTTTTAAATCAGCAGTTGCGCTGATATTTTATTACGTTTAAGTATACATTTTTAGTACAATTGTAAGATTGGTTATCCGTTTAATAATAAATACATATAGGTACATCATGCATATTTGATTCACATCTATCTGAAAATAGTGAAAGTTTATTTGAAACATATAAGAATTAAAATAATTCTTGACCTTTATCACAGTACATTATAATGATCATATTGTATAATATTCTATAGAAAACAAATAAATTATTATCAGCAATTATAAATAAGCATAATACATCTTAATTTCAAATTGATTTATTCTAAAAGGTCTTACTTATAATACGTTTCTTTAAGTGCGTTTTAGCATTTGAATTACTGTAAAAAAAACTTCACAATTTAATTTAGTTTTATACAAACATCGGTGGCATTGATTGCCAATTATTATTTATGCATGTACATATTATTTTATTGCCGTAATAAACACTTGAAGACTTATGAAATAAACAAAAAACGCTTTCAAACCAATGACATTATACTTCAGAGGCAACATTTTCACGGAAATAGGTAATTATAAAATTTGAATTTACACCGAGACGGAAATGTCAGGGTTATTTAATAGATTTTGTGATATTAAATATGAAAAAAGCTAGGACGAAACATCATTTTACATTTTATTACCGATTACTTTTCGCCGAAATCAAATTAAAAAAAATAATACTTAAGACGAGTACTGAGGCTAGGAAATATCGTGTTTTGGTCTATACTTACAGGAAAAATTTAGGAGTTATTGGCGCACTCAAAATGTGGCCATAAAATGGGGTGTTTATTTTTTTATACGGATAAGTAAGATAATAAAATAAAAACTGACAATTTAACTATCTATAATTTTATGTGTTCTTCAATTACTAAATATTAGTATCTTACTGCCACCTTATTTTTTCTTGAAAATGTTTTAAATGTAAAAAATAAAAGCATTTTTCACCACGAATCCCGAGAAAATCAAATTTCCTTAAACTTATCAATATTTTTATGCAATTAATTTACAAATTATTTACCTTCCTTTACATTTGTTAAAATCATGGTAAATTGTTGTTATGCCCGAGGGCAGTTGTATCATATTTTTAGTATGTACCCATGTACCCATGTAAATATAATTAATTTAACTACTACCCAATATGGTGATTTTACCCTATTGTACTAGACAAGGTAGGTACCTACATAAATTATGTAATGTTGTTTTCCGACCTGAAGCAGATACATTTTTATATTCATATTTCATTCATATTCACTACCGTATTATAATTAAGCGTTTTGCAATGCACAACTGCATACAAACTTAAACAAGTGTTATTCGTATTTAGGTAGGCACAAACATACCTTGTAAATTAAATATTGTTTAGCTTATGATATTTAATATTGAATGGTTGTCGCGACTTTAAGATAAATAGTAGATAGATAGTAAAAGTTTAAGAAGTTATTGAATACTTTTAAAGACGCAGAAACAAATTACATATTGATATTATTAGTATTAGCTATATTAACAATATCCTGTGTGTAAACATACGATAATAACTTACAATTGCGCTTAAAAAAATTACATAATATTTAGCGTGTCTTTTGACAAACTGTACAGTTTTCTGAACAAGAAACTGTACAGTTTGCAGTGCCGTGTAAAGTGCGCATTGAGAGATGATAATTCTAATGAACAATATTATAACTATTGTTTTAAAAATCAAAATATTTATTAATAACTCCAATATTTTTGTAATCTCCTTTTAATTGTGCATATTTAATATATTCGTATTACACAACAGTGCATTTCTATTAAGAATCGTGACAATTTATTTATTTATATGTATCTAAAAATGGAGAAACGTCGTTGAACACGACACATTAAGTTGAAAAACGTATTTGAAGAATATCTACTATACGTGCTATTCACATAAAAATCTAACAAAAAGTAACATGACTTTTCTTTAACTACTATTCGTTTTTTTTAATTGGCACGATAGATATACAAAAATATACTTACATCTTACATGCATGGCATACATAGTATAATGTGTTGTTTTTTTTATTTTACACGTAAACAAAATTATATTCAAAATTATTTACCGCTATATTTCTATATATACATACATATTATATCGTATAGTCATACACAACATGGGTAAGCGTAAGGTCTGAAAATTAATTTGTATCTTCCACAAGATTTTTTCTTTAAAGGGGTTTCATACCATTTTATATTTAATTAAATTTTACTTTCAAGTTAAAATAATATTTTTAAAATGTGTTTCTTCAAAGAAATTTCACTAATATCTAAATGTATTACTTGGCAAGTATGCAAACAAATATATTTAATTTTTTAAATTGACTGCACTGTAGATTTTTGAATGTCGGTAAAAAATTATGTTGAAAAGATAATTATTAATAAAATATACTTATATTTGGTCTTCTCCAACTCTGAATTTATAAATTATGTGCATATGCTTTTACCTCGGGTACGTATATAATATTTTTGAAAATTTGGAGCTCGTTTTGTTTCCCTATCCACTCATTTCAATGTACGTATTCAAATAATGTAGGTATTAAAATCTTTTGTAAACCCCTAAACAAATTTCTTGCGTTTTTATTTGTTTTAAAGGCTGTTCTTGCAGACTCTCTCCAGAAGCGAGTGGCCACTTAACTCAGTTGACAAGTTAAGTTTCTGGTTGCAAAGGCTCTGTGCGATTTAGAAGTTCAACGCACTGCTCTACCACGACTTCCTTCCTACTAGTACATACTTTTAATATTGTTATTATTTCGTAATATTCAGTTATTCAGAACAAGCAATGGCCAAAATCGGTACCGACTCCTGCCTAAAGCGTGACCTCGTCAGTCAGTGGGAACTTTGGAGCAATGCTTATCTAGAAATGAAGTCATGCAGATCTGGTCTAGAAAAACCAGAGGCATTTAATGTGGGTAGCTGAATGTTTTACCTGGGACAGTACCCAAATTATTGCAATATGTGCAAAACACAGTTAATGTAATTGTACGAAATTTTTATTTCCATTATTATTATTTAATAGAAATATCTCGAAAAGCTTCACCTGGGAGTGCCATTGGTGAACGTGACGGAAAAGTTTAATAATCAAGATAATCACTATGGGTTTCTATAAGTAATCATGACAAATGCATATATATCATAACATCTTGGTGTTGTAGTCTGTAGTTACAAGTACAATAGGTAGGTACTTTTTGTTCCAGCTACTTCGTGAAAACTTCATATCAATCGATCGGTAGCGGCGTATTTTTTCAAAAGGTGTATTAGTTTCAATGGAATAATAATGATTATTAATGTATTCAAACAGCAGTATTGGAAGTACGCCTGTAGCGAGTTGGAGATACGTAACAAATAACAAATAACAATGATTTCGATTGTTGTGTCCGAAATGAAACAGTCGGTGAAGCAGATTTCGTATCGAATCGGCCTGAGATAAGATATTGTGTTGCGCGTCGCATGTCCGCTGGGGACGTCAGATGTCAGATTTCACCTCAGCCGCTCGATGGACTGTAATAATGCAATGTGACAGACCTGACTTCGCTTCATATCGAATGTCTCCCCACCGCACCGTAGAGCACATAAAGTATAAAATCGTAACATATATATACCTAAACTTTGAATTCAATCATGGCGAAGTTCCAGGAATGGATCGAGAGTATTCCGATACCGCGAAGCAAGCCGTGCTCTATCGCTTTTTTGTAATTTTACTAATCACCATGTAAAGCGGGTCAACCGCAAGTTTTCGGCGAGTAACAATGGGCCACTATAATGGGCTTTCTTCTCCAGGCGAGCATCTTGTCAAGTACCGCGAGTGTGGGGAGCTCTTACTACACTCGGAATATGGGTCTCCTGATGCCGTACTAGGCCGTACTAGGGGTGCCAATAATTTCTTTAGCGATTTTAGAAAATATTAATTTCTTTTTCTAAATTGCGAGAGCTGAGTTTGTTAAGAACTTACATGAACAATGAAAAAATATGCAATGTTATGATAGCCTGGGTGGGTACTTACTATCGCTATCGGTAGGAAAACGTAGGAAAAAGTATATTCTCAAAATGTAAGAAATACTTAAACCAAACAAAATATAAACGTTGCTACAAAAATACAGTGCAATAACAATTATTGCAAATTGATTAGTTGTGTGCGTTAAAACGAAACAGTCCAAGAATTAGAATGAAATTAGTGAGCCGATGCCTTTTAAAAATTTCAGCTAAGTTTCTTGAACAGTGATATAAATTTATATATAATGCAACTAAATGTTTGGCAACCCTAACTGAAAACCACTAACGAGACAAATTAATGCTTAGCTTGTAGAATATAATTTTATAGGCGATACCTCGTTAAACTATGGAAAGTAAATTGTACGTTGGGAACTTTTGTTGACAAGCTGTCAGAGACTAGGCATAAATTAAGTATTTAGTCATTTACATACGTCTTAAAATTTCCGCATCTCACCGAGATGTTTAACTCAGATTGCTATTATTAAAATCGGTTTAAATTCACAACGGTAACGCGATAAAGGTTTAATAATGCCTTATCGAGCGGTGCTCAAAATGGTAATTTAAAAACTTCATCTGTGTTTTTACGACGTATAATGTACTATAAAGTTTTACGGTTCAATGCGGCAAACCTCAGTAGCAGCAATTGCAAGATCCATCCCTGGTACAGTAGTTACTGAATACACGGGGTATCGAGTATCAGCAACTTGGACATTCGGAAAGTGAAAAGTTGAAGATTGTTTTGCTGTGGAAACAAGTTCTAAGATTTACAATAGGTACTTCGTACATAAGTTAAAGCCTGAGCCAACTCGTGCGAAAATCTCCGAAAACATAAAATTCTCAAAGTTCTCAAAAAAACGCTCCTATGTGGAACATACATTTGGATTCTGGACTCCGAGTCAAGCAATTAGACGCCAGTTTCCGTGCATCCTCCCGAGTCAGGTCTACGTCCCGTAGCTCCGACGCAAACAGCTGACGGATTGTCAGCAGTGGTCATCCAGGTCGATGCCTTTTTAAATAGGCAAGCAAAGGCTCTCGGGAGGCATACGTAGTATATGGCCAAGCCAGCTGAAACAGCTTCGCAGGATGACAGTTTGTATTGTATTTACCAAGGGGCGTTGCATCCGCTGCCTCACCCTGTGTTCCTTAAAAAGTCAAACCACCGCACAACTATAATATTCTTCTGAGACACCTATTCTAATAACTCAGTAGTCTGCTTTTTTGGGCTCTAGATAGGTGTCACCTAACAATGCGCAATTTTTATCAAACATGGACAGTGGACAGTTAAATGGGAACTAAATTAAATTTAACCGGGTTGTGGTCTCGTGGTAGGTTCGAGAACTCTGGATTAGCAGGATCCCCAGGTTCGAATCCCACTTCAGCACAACTTGTCTCCTGCTAACCTGCCTCCAAGATAAGCGTTGCCAGTTCCCGTGTTAAGCAGAGTTTAACATGATCAGCGATAATGAATAGTGATTCAGATGATTAACTTGAATGCGTTAAGAAAAAACAAACAGGCGGCACGATGACCGAGAATTTCGTCAATCTAAATTCCGAAATTTCAACCAAAAGCGTTTTCATTGATACTCGTAACTAGGGAAATCCGTTAACAATGGCAAATAAAATTACGTAAGGCTATATCTAAAGTTCCCTTTTTTGCCATAACAACAAACCATTGACAATGATCGAATTATCCAGGTACTAAGCTGATAGAAATAGTCTTTGATTTAGCCGAGTAAGTAGCTACCGGAAATCGGCCATAAAACTGACTTTATACCTCAACTTGTTCTATTGTAGGCATTTCGGGTTCATCAGCCTAACACTTTATGAAATATTGTATCATAATATTATCTTTGTACACGACTTTCTTGAGTAATAAAAAAGTACATAAAGAATTTTATGTTTTAGTTTATTATTTAAAATATAAGAATGAGAAAAAAATGTACATATTTATGATTATTCCATTTTCCCATGATTCCCGAGATGGAAAAAAACTACTACTTTCCCTTATCCACACCTGGTGCATAGGGCACAGCATTGGACACCAAGCCACGAAGGGGGGATGATCAGTCTTACGCTTCAGAGTCCAAGATATTAAAACTAGGTACCTTGTATATAATATTTATCGAAATAAATTAGGCGTCTTTTTTTTGTGCATTAATCAATTTTGTACTCAAATCGCTTTATTTGAATATATTCATAAAAAAATGATAACTTATTTTCATATTTTATAATTTTTTCATAATTTTTTTGTTCTTTTAAAAGCTTTCATTAGTCTACCTACCTCAAATTAAGTAATGCACGAATTTTTATTAAGTGCGGTTTTTTATTTTGTTTTACTAGATACTATTAACTTGACTAATTAAACGAACGGGTGGTGGCCCAGTGGGTAGCGTCGCGGTCTCTGAGTCCTGAGATCGTCGGTTCGAATCCCCACTTCGACACGACTCGATTCCTATTATCAAGCACAAGCCGCTTAGGCTTTATTGAAAACAGTATTTACAAATTGAAATATGTGCATATTTCATAAGATTGCATAGATTTCTTTTTTTATTAAAAAAAAATAAATAAAATTATACTTGAAAACAATTTGAAAAAATTTATCCAAAAAAAAATCAACTTCGTACTCAATTTTCTCGAAAACTACGGATTTCTTCAAAATCGACTCCAAATTTGACGTAGATTCACTGGTTTCCCGCTTGTACAGCGAGTTTTGTTACACCATGTATAGGTACACAATACATAAATAAATACAACATAATCCTCAGATACAATATATAATAATATTTAGATTGTCTTTATTACAATAGAAATGAGGATTATATCATTGTACTATACCTGCATTAACCGTACCAAATGGTGCATAAAGATTCGCATTTTATTTATGCACCGTTAACATAATAAATGGAGAATTGCATAGCAATGGTTATAGAAGGGTGATAAGTCTATCGCTTTAGTTGTCAGTGGTAATATTTTTAAAATTAAGCATGAAGCTGAGAAAAAGTTATATAGATATTTAGCCATGAAGCCAAGCATACATAAAAACTAATAAAGAATCTGTATCACAGATAGTTTTTTTAGAGTTTTCTACGAAATTGGAGCAAATTCATTAAATTAACTACGGAATACGTTGTAGTCCAAATGCAAAATAAAACTGTGTATAATATTTGGAATGTAGGTACCTACATACTATATTTAACTCCTATCTGATCAAAAGTATAAAAAAATGTGCACATCAAAAAAAAAATTCTACCTATCTAGTATTTCGATTTTCACAAACTCGAAACGGAATGGATGGTTTTTATGTTTTATGTAGCTACATACGTACATACACATTTACCCTGCAAACTTTCGAGAAAATATTTTTTAGTTAATACCAGTAAATTGTTTCTCATTAAATTAATAGCTCATCAGGCATTTATTGGCAGGAATCTCTAAGACTTAACCTACCTTTGTAATGTATTATATGTAGGTTTAATATCAGACTAATATTTATAGCACAGTCGTGCAATTTGCAGTATCATTCATAATTATTTTCTTGAAAAAAATATGTTTAAGGCAGCCTTTGTACTCTGATTAAGATATGCATGTTGCTGGTAATTCGCTGCATACAATATCTGCTTGGTTTGCATACAAATCGGACAATTATGTAGGCTACAATGCTATTGCGGTTAAGAAAATACACCGCCCTTATAAAAAATTACTATGATAATCGAGAAATAAGAATACAGACCGTAAAATTGTGATTAATCCAAACTGCTGAGCTTTGTATAGAAAAAGTGAACTACATTTAATTCACAATGGTTTGTAACATGGAACGAAGTTTATCAACATTTAAAAACAACAATGAAATTCAGTAGTAAGAGTCTTTTGGTCTTTCCAAAATTTCACTCCTAAACTGGTAGCATGGAATCAACCCTCACGTGCTTACGAATGATGTGTAAAATGTATGTTAGGTTAGGTTAGGTTACGGTTTTCGCGCCCCTAGTTTTGTAGAAAAATTCTGAGTTTAGTTTTGGTTCTAGCAAATTTAACACGAAAAGAATGTTTGTATCTAACGATCGAATTATCTTTTTTGAATTCTATACATTTTTAATTTTCTCTAACAAAGCCTGACAAGGCGGCCTCCGTAGCGTAATGGCTAAGACGCAGGACTCACGATACGGAGGTTCCGGGTTCGATTCCCGGTGAAAACACACAAATTAAAAGTGTTTTTTCCCAATCCTGGGTGTTTGTGATGTTGTTCCCCTCTGTAATTGGGACTCCTGGCCTGTTGATGTGGATACAAAAAATTAAGCGTATAGCTAAAACTATCATGTCTTACGTTATCCATTTATATGCGTGATCCAATATAATGTCTAAATTACGATTATAGCGACATACAAAACTAACATTGAGAATAATAGAGTAATTACTAATAACAGATTGATTTGGAATATTGGATTATGTGGCGTCCCACGATCGACTCACTAATTTTGTATTCTTTTTTAATCGGTGACCTTTTTTGGAAATGGCGCCTCTCGATTAAACAACCAACATCCTGATAATCTAAAGTTGGAAACGTGTTACACAATTTCTGTCTAATCAGAATCGCAATTACAAAAAAATAGAAAATTGATTTTCAAATTAATCATAGGTACTTATAGCAAGGGCCGACTACTTTATGCATGTGATATACGAGTATATAGATTTACCAAACCAAAACTGTAGATTTCACGCGTAACAAATAGTGGACTGCCTATATTCACCTAATTATAAGATTATTATATTAGGTATAAGCTTCGTATTGTTTGTCGATGGGTATTAGGTACATGACCAAGCGATGGAGTAGTAACTTTACTTTGTTGTGTGTTGTGTTGTGTTGAGTGTGTTGCGATCGTACTGTGTCTACTGTTTACTCTTCTTATTTGGAACTAGAATACACACAACTCCATGAATAACTCCATGTCAAAACTCATAGAAACAACAAGATTCAGTAAGTTGGTTGCTATATCAACTTAACTCGCGTTTTGTTGAAAATTTAATAGTTGTATCTACAAGTAAATTAAAAATGACTCATAAGACAAGTGCATCGGTTTGCTAATCTTTTTAGAAGCATCGAACATAATTCATTTTTCATAAATTTCTTATGGCCTTCACCAGCATCAACTGCAATTCAGGTTTTGTGATGTAAATCACAACAGTTATTAAAGTTTGAGCCTTATGTGCTGAAATATAGTAAACATTGTCAGTCACAAAGAGATGCGTCGTTTTGTATATTTCTATAATTCGTACTTCCATGAATGTATGATGGATGGCTTTTCATACACTGTCATTTAACACTTTCTTCATCGTTTAGAAATAAACTTATGTGCGTATAAAAAAGTGCTAATATACTTAATCAAAATACTGAATTGCGTATTTAATTACACGTCTATCTGGTTTCATCGATATAAGTATAGGTTTATATTACGAAGTCTTGGGTTTTTTAGATATCGGATATCGATTCGTGACATTCATACCCCGATCTCCGATTTTTATTGCTCTCTATTACACTTTCCAAACATCGCAGCAGTTAGCTATCGCGAGAATTCGGTACCCTTTGTAAATACTGTGATTTGTCCGCCATTATCGTAGCGTGGGGCCTCAAATGTGGCGATAAATATTAGGTACGTAATGGCCAATGAAGAAAGTCGCTGGAAAATAGGCTTAAAAGGAAATTGCGTTTATTTGTGTTAAGTCACACGCGGTGATAATATTACGGTGCCGGTGCCGTTGCCGGTGGTAACATACAGCGGGAAACCAAGATATTGGGAATGAAAGTACAGTCGATATAGGTATTATTAGCTATGTGTGCATTGTGAGCGATATCGAGAAAGTTAAGTTAATGGTAAACAGGCCCTGGGGTAATGTCGAGTACTGACTCGGGGACCGAGAAAAGTACTTTTATTTTACTCGGAACTTTAACTACAATAAATTTATCGTTAAAAAGTCATCAGTCTTCACAATACTGCCCTCGGGCCAGCCACGGAGAGTTGAAACCCGACTGAGACACTGTCAACAGTGTACCAACCAACGATAGACACTGACTTCTACTTAGTACTATGCTGTTCTCAGTGTTCTCACCCTACCCTAACGAAAATGGTATTAGGTAATCAACTAATCGCACTACTCATAAATACAATCTAATGCCAAAACCATAGGTATGTAAAGAGACTTGTTTTGAAAAAACAATCAGATATATAATCAAGTAAGTATTTCCGCAAACACATGTTTTGTAATCATCCTGGAAGTAGGCGACCACGCGACTAAGGTATAAAAAGCCCACAAATGACTCACGAGTTTCCCATGACTTAAAAGCGCACTCATTACAAAATTTATATAATGCCCTCCAAATTCAGACGTGATTTTATTATACCTCCAAACTTGAACATAAAAAGGGCCGCAACCTTCTAACCGGCCTCCAGCAACACCTCGGTACTAGTCTGATAAATTATTTTATTATCTGTTTATAATACTTAATATAAAGTTGAATGCGTAAAAAGAAATCGCGTGCTGGAGGTACAGGGATGTTGGTGGTAACGTCTTCATTATCTCGGATGGAGGGACATTAGTTCTTTTGCTGAAGTGGAGTTGGGGGGAGATGACATGTGAAGAATGCGGACCTCCTTACCATGTACTGTTTGAATGAAGTCCTTGCCTTCCCATGTACGGACTATGCGACTATAGATCCTGCAGCGAGTGGGAATAGTGTAGGAACACTTAGGCTGTAATATTATGTACGAGCAGTCGGTAATCATTATTATTAACTTAATGTAATCACATAATTATACTTGTTGAAGCCGTGTCGAAACTATTGTATGTGAAATGCAGGATTTATTGAGATAATTTTGTATTAAGGTAATAACGAATCGCAACTGTAAATGTTTACAAGGTCAGGTGTAGCATATTTTGATAAGAATTTGGTTTATCGTATTGCTTTCCATTTAATGATGACCTAGATACTTTGGTTTATATAGGTTTAAGATATGAAAAAAATAGGTTATTAAATTAATTATTACGTGTCTTTCATAATACGACAATCAACAGAGTGAAAGTTATGCCACATGGTTATAAGTTATTAAGACGTCCCGGTACATTCAATATTATTTATAGATAGGTAGGTACCTAAATAATGGTTTTCGCATTAGATAGTCAATACTTGCGAATCAAAAAATTAAATTTGATGATTTATGCTATTCATTTTAAATTTATTTACTTTTATAATTATAAAACGAATATCAACCTGACTTTAAACAAACCATCGCATCGTGGGTAAAGACCTAATTTTATCATCATAAATAAAATCCTAACGTCGAGATAGAATTACACATTTCAAGTATAACGTGAAGAGAATGGCCTATGGGCTGAAATTTTAAAATAATTTAATACGTTCAATCGTTACACATTAATATGGACCAAAGGTTTGACAAGCGATTAATCAGACACTTCACTGCGTCAAGAATGTTGTAAAGAGTGAAGATATTATTTACATTTTGTGCGCATTAATACAACACGCATCTTAGTAGATTCCGGTTTATAAAGAATAAGAAAATGAATGCAATAAGCGGCTTATTGAGCGAACTAAGTTCAAAGTCAAGGCTGTTCCGTCCGAAGGGCCACTGGCTGCAATTTACGAGTTAATTCGTATCATTTACATGTGAAAGTAAAATTGATTAGTTAATCTATCACCGGCTAAGCATATCACACTCTTAAAGTAATACGATCCGTTAAATTGTAAGTAATTGATCGGATCGAAAAGAAAATAGTTCGCATATTGAAACTTTCATACAGAAAGAATGGGGCGAGCTTATTGCCGTACTTGCAACAAACTGGTTTCCATTGGAAGGTGAGTAGTGCGCATGCGCCGGACGGTACAGGCATCAGGCACAGGCAGAACAGGGAACTGGTTTAAGTCTCGGTCTTGCTAACTTTTGGCTAATCGCGCACGAGTGTGTGAGAGATGAGTGTATCTACCATCTACCTGCACGTGTGTGTGTGTGGGTCCATCTCCATGCAGAAGCAGTAAGGCGAGCCGGTACTGGAGACTAGACTCGGCTCTGGGTGATGACTTCATAGAACTAAGTTCAACCCAACAGGACTCCGAATGCTGCTTGCCTCGTGCCGTAGAATATCAAATTTCACCATACCATCCGTACTTACTTACTTAATGTAGATCCTGGACTAGAAGAACGAAAACGCTAACAAAACAGGATTAGGATTGCATGACTTTAAGTAATTTATTTATACATTTATAAATTACTCTATCAAGCATAAATAATCAGTTTCCTGATTCTTATATCAATGACTAAAACGAGATAATAATATATATTTAAAAAAATCAAAATTATCGAAAAAAAACTCTAATCTAGAATATACGGGAGCTTTTGTGGAGTAAGAATTTCTTTAGATATGTTTGTGTTTTAAAAGCGTTAAAATGTTTAAAAAGTTGTATGTAATCATGATTTTGTAATAATAATAAAAATGTAAAATAGTACGGTCCAAAACGTCAATTTCTGATATTATTATTTTCAGAATACGCTAAAAGGTCAGATTTGCAAATAGATAAATATATTTCCCAAAGTAAAGTAAGTTAGTGCTTTCCATATACGGATAAATATGATTTTGGTTGACTGTTTTAATCGTCTTCAGTGCCGCAGTTTATAAAAGATTGCACCAGACTCGTATATTGTCCAAATAATTTATTTGGCGACGTTCATTCTGTTATTTGGTGAAGTTCCAATAATAGAGAATACAGCAATAAGAAATAAGGAATTTTAATTTGTGCAAAGGAAAACTTTGTAGACACAAACGATACACGTCAGTACTGAAATTGAATAACTGACTTAATTTCAAATTTTAAAAGTCACCATCATCATCATACCATAATCCGCTCCCTATGTGGAGCATATGGATTTCGCAAACTGCCTCCAAGCCAGATCCCGCGAATCCTCGCAGGTCAGGTCCACGTCCCGCAGCTGTGACGCAAACTGCCGACGGATTGTCAACAGCGGACGTCCAGGACGCCGAGAACCTAATACCTTGTTAATAGGCAAGCATGCTTACGGCTCTCACTAAAATGAAATACTTTGGTGAATCCAACCTGAAATTAATATATCCTATTCTATTTTATAAATGGCAAAGCACCCGATGTCGAGTGATACATGCCTTATTATGTAGGTAAGAAAATAGATATAAGCCAACTTATAGGTACCTACCAACCAATTTAACTTAAAATTGGGTACGGAAAAATCAATACAATACTTAACGAAAAATTCGAAAAAAAAAAACTATAATGTATGTTTATGTATGTAATATATGTTTCCAATAAAACTTTTATTCATCATACATATATTACATAATTATTACCCATCAAAAACAACATTACAACTGTGGCGGGTCGACAACGACGGCACGAGCCGAACATTGCCGAACGCCGACGTAGAGCGTACGAACGGGCCAAAACCGGTCTTCGAGAATACTACCGGATTCCGACCTCACCGCACGCGTCTTCGAGGCACAAAATTACCGCCAATTTAGATTTACCAAACTTCATTTTTATTTTGCCTAATATAGTTATTAGAATCCTTCTTTCAATGTGTTAACTTCAGTAGTTTAGTTTCGTGAATAAATCTTTGTGTAAAACGTAAGTACCCTGTTTTACTTGCTCTCATTCTGTGCATCCCACATAACTTTGTACATCACACAATTAGGCCACCAACTAGGTGCCTACATAAAGGTGGTAACTACACCACTAAAGTGGTATACCCCGACGTTTGAACACGAAAACAACAACATTAAACAATCAATCAACGGTGACCCCATTCAAATTCCATAAAAAATTGCGCAAAATTTCAGACAAGAAATATCTTCGCTTGACAAAATTGTACAACAATATTTTTTTTTCGGTCGGTACATGAAAAATTAAAATTTCATTTTTTAATTTGATTTCACTTTTAATTTATTTGTAATTATTCAAGGTTAATCTATTTCAAGGTTTAACTTATTGTAAGGTTAATTAATTTATTTCAAAGAATTAGATTTTTCAAAGACCGAGCGAATCGAGTGAATTTTTCTGTCGGTATCAATGTAAATGTAACTAATGTAAAGGTAATTAATGTAACTAGTGAATTGATTAAACAGTGATTAATTTTCTTAACAATATTTACTCGGCGGGATTAATTCAAACAGGTGATTCATAATTTAACTAAAATTATTATAAACAAACATAATATAATACGTTCGAGCGACTCGCTCACCAAAAATCGCACGCCGAGTAATACATTCCTACAACAATATATAAATTTTATTTTTTCTTATTTTTCTTGAGTCGAACACAACAAACAATTCACACGAACATTTACATAGGGTGCCAGATTGAGTGGAGGTACTTACAGGGTACCGGAAAATAATTTTTATTTTATAGTTCTTAAATTTTGATTTTTTTTTTTCAAAAATCCGGTACATAATTATTTTTGACAAATATTTATATGGCGAGACAAGCGTGACGTAGGCATCCGAAAGTTTTCTCCTTGTGAACGCACTGTGGGAGTAAGTTTTTTTTTTTTACCAGCGAAATTTATCGGAAATTTTTTCAGCTGGCGCAGTCGTTCACAATACTTGCAATTTGTAAAATTTTATTTTTGTAAACAACTTGAAACTATCAAACAAACAGATATTCGGGCGGCTAAGCCGACGAATGTTTAAATTAGTACGTGGACATTAGTATCCATATTTTTTTTTTCTATATACATTTATATTGTGTGACAGTTACTATAATGTTTTATATTTTTAACCTAGGCTATGCATGTTATTATGTGTTACAGATTTGAAGTTTTACCATAAACATTTTTTAAACTTGATTTATTGTACAACGGACAATCAAAAGGAATATTATTATCGAGGGGACCACTCAGGCTTGGAGAATACAAATACCTAATAGTTGGAAAATGTGTTCCGCCGTATGGTAAAATAATTATTTAAATTTTCTGTTTTTAATTTTCTTTTCTATAACTTGCACAGTACATACATAACAAATAGTGACTCTGACATTTAAAAAATAAATATTTTTGTTTTGAAATTTAAATTTAAATTTAAATTTAAATCTAATAATTTAAAACTTAACTTTTTTAATACAACTACACTCATTATTGAATACTTTTATTTCAATATTTTAACTTATACTGTAATCATTATTACATACATTTTTCTGAATATTTTTTTTTTAAAACGAATATTTTTAAACTGTAAACAATGGCTAACAAAGACAACACTGACTTGACAAATATCAACACAGCAAACAACATGTGCCACACGGATAGAATTAGCGTTAAACTACCACAGCTATGGGTGAACAACATCGAACTTTGGTTTAAACAGATAGAAGCACAATTCGAGTTGGCAAACATAGTTTCAGAAGACGCACGTTATAGTCACTTAGTGTCAAAACTTGAACAAACGCACATAGAACAAGTTTCAGATATTTTACTCATGGAACCGAACCGAGCAAAATATACGAGGCTGAAGGAAGCGATAATCCAACGCATGGGCTGTCCACAGGACAGAAGGAGAGAAAAACTGTTTTTTCCTTACAGCTTGGGATCGAAACCCATCCAGCCTACTTAGAGAGATGCGGACGCTAGCAATAGGTTTACAAATACGAAAACGACGTTGCAATACTTGTGGATACAACAACTGCCCAAGACTATCCAAGCACATTTAGCCATAAGCGAAGATGACTTGGATAGGCAAGCGACGATAGCAGATCGCCTAATACAGGTGTACACACAGGATAATGTAGCGGTAGTAGGTACCAACAATAAAAATAACATTTGTAGTTTAGAACAGTCCGTACAAGCTCTAACCCATAAGGTAGAGAGTTTATTTCACACAATCAACAAACAGCATAGTCACAACAACAATAACAATAGATTCAAACACACAACAAGTAACAGCAGTAACAATTTCAATAACAACAAATACAACAACAATTTCAACAAAACAAGCTATAGGGCCAACGGAAATAACAAGAAAACTATTCTTTGTTACTTCCACACAAAATTTGGCGATCAAGCTAAGAAATGCGTCACACCATGTGAATTTAAACCGCATCTAGCTTCAAAAAACTAGATGGTCGAATCATAGCGGAGGCGGCTGATTCAACCAACACAACACGTCTCTTTGTCAAAGATCGTGATACCGTGTGTCATACCTCGTTGACTCCGGATCGGAAATATCATTAATTCCTAGATCTTTACACAAACGCCATGGAGAAAAGTCTAAGCTAATTCTCTATGCAGCGAACGGGACTACGATCCAGAATTTCGGAGTTACCACGGTAACACTGAATCTGGGATGTAAACAAATGTTTACATGGAAGTTTATAATAGCGGATACGACACGCCCTATTATAGGAGCAGATTTTCTCCACAACTTCCACCTGTTAGTAGATGTTAGGAACAAACGGTTAGTAGACAATACAAACGGCAAGATAGTCAGAGCATTTGACATCTCCACAAACAACAACATAACATGTTCCATATCATTAACAGACAAAACAACAACATGTACCCACTCACTCATATTGAAGTATCCACAACTAGTAGATATCAATAAACCATACGCAGGGCTGGATAAACACAACACAATCCAACCATATAGATACCGTGGCAAACCGTTATGTGTAAGACTCGTCGGCTGTCCCCAAACTACTGAGGCAGGCGAAGCAAGAGTTCGATCACATGGTGGCTCAAGGTATTTGTAGACCCTCCAAGAGTGAGTGGGCCTCTCCATTTGCATATGTGAAGAGAGACGATGGTACTTATCGCCCTTGTGGCGATTACCGTAGCTTAAACGCACAGACGGTACCTGATCGTTATTCCTTGCCACATATCCACGATATATGCAATGACTTAGGTAACTGTAAAAATTTTTTCCAAAATTGACTTACAACGAGCATATCACCAAATTCCAATTAATGAAACTGACATAAAAAAGACAGCTATAACCACACCATTCGGGTTATTTGAATTTGTAAGAATGCCATTCGGACTATCATGCGCTGCACAAACATTCCAACGTCACATCAACGAAGTCACAAGAGGTCTAGAAGGAGTACACGCATATATCGAACGATATATTGATCGCTTCACCAAGACGAAGAAACACATGTGGAACACTTAAAAAGCTTTGTTCCAGCGACTTCAAGATCATGGAATGGTGGTAAAACCATCTAAATGCGAGGTTGCCAAGAAAACACTGTTATTTCTTGGTTATGAAATTTCGGCTGAAGGCATCGGACCCTCGCCAACAAAAGTGGAAGCCATCACGAACCTCAACAAGCAGAAACCATTAAGCAGTTGAGAAGATTCTTGGCCATGGGAAACTTCTACCGAAGATTCATACCACGAGCAGCACACAAATTGATACGACTACACGATTACCTCAAGGGAGCAAAAAAGAATGACAACAGAAAAGTAGAGTGGAACGAAGTCACTACACACGATTTTCGAAGAGGTCAAGAACTCGCTGATCAACGCCACTAAGCTTAGCTACCCAGAGGAAAGCAGCAAGATGTCAGTGTGGACAGACGCATCAGATTACGCAATTGGAGGCGTGCTACAACAAACCACAGACGGCATCAACTACAAACCGATAAGTTTTCTTCTCAAAAAAGTTTGAACAAGGCTCAGTGTTCATATAGTACGTACGACAAGGGAACTACTAGCCATTTTTGAGACTGTAAGGTACTTTCAACATTATCTGGAGGGCAGAGAATTCTGTATATACACGGACCATAAACCACTACAATTCGTGTTTAGAAAGAAAAGTCACGACAAAGAAAGCCCCAGACAACTTAGATATCTAGACTACATCTCACAGTTCAGCACAGACAATCAATACATACTAAAAGGAGAAGACAAAACGTCGTCGCCGATACCTTATCAAGAATCGACATGATCGAACAAGAGCAAAACTTATCGTTCGAAAAAGATCCATAAAGAACAAAGGCGGGACAACGAACTACTCGCACTCTTGGGCGACAAGAACACTGCTCTGAACCTGATCAAAAACCAACATGCAGGGACAAGAAATCGTCTTCGATCTCAACAAAGCAACATGCGACCGTACATCCCAAAAACGCTACAGAGATCTTTCTTCAACCAAGTGCATAACCTCAACCATGCAGGAGCCGACGCCACGACCAAGACCATCAGTCAAAGAGGCGTCTGGAAAAATATGAAAGCAGACTGCGCAGCTTGGACGAAGGCCTGCATACCCTGTCAGAAGAGCAAAGTCAACAAACACACGAGGACACCGATCATCAAGATCGACATGCCGAGACAGAAATTCTGCTGCGTGGTCCATGTCGACCTCATCGGACCTTTTCCACCATCAGAGGGACTGAGGTACTGCCTCACATGTATCGACCGATACACTCGATGGGCGGAAGTAATCCCTATCGCAGATATCCAGACCCACACAATCATCAGAGCCATCTGGACAACTGGATTGCGAGATACGGCGTACCGGAGAAAATTATAACTGATCAGGGTAGGCAATTCATGCTACGGACTTTAACTTGTTTTGTTCCAGATCAGGCATAGCACACTCCAACACGACGCCTTACCATCCACAAAGTAATGGCAATGATCGAGCGATTTCATAGAACGCTGAAGACACGGCCATTAAAGCTCACCACCCTGTTCCGTGGACAAAATCGATCAGCACCATACTACTCGGGCTGAGGGCCACACTGCGCACGAATGCAGAGCACTCAGTAGCAAGATGCTGTATGGGTGCAAACTAAAGTTACCAGCAGACATCCTGTAGCAGACGAACGACTACATTGACCCGGACTCCTACACTAGGCAACTGGTAAATTTTATGCAAAACGTCAAACCAAGGCCAGTCGAGCACCACAATAAAGGTAACGTTTTCATCCACCCGGAACAAAAGAAGCCACACACTTGTTTCTGAGGACGACAGAGTGTACACAACCCCTGATGCCGAACTATACAGGGGCCTACAAAGGTCATCACCAGGGCGGAAAAGACGGTAACACTGGACGTGGGGATGGCGAACAAAAAAAGGTTTCGCTGGACAGGTGCAAGCCGGCGTTCCAGACAGCGGAAGAACGAGCCAGTCCAGCAGAAAACGAAACACCAACAGAACAACCGCATACACAACGCGTAGCGGCAGGAGGGTGATACAGCGTCAGTTTTGAAAAACAGATTTCAAAACTTGGAAGGGGGCTGTGTGGCGGGTCGACAACGACGGCACGAGCCGAACATTGCCGAACGCCGACGTAGAGCGTACGAACGGGCCAAACCGGCTTCGAGAATACTACCGATTCCGACCCTCACCGCACGCGTCTTCGAGGCACAAAATTACCGCCAATTTAGATTTACCAACTTCATTTTATTTTGCCTAATATAGTTATGTAGAATCCTTCTTTCAATGTGTTAACTTCAGTAGTTTAGTTTCGTGAATAAATCTTTGTGTAAAACGTAAGTACCCTGTTTTACTTGCTCTCATTCTGTGCACCCACATAACTTTGTACATCACACAATTAGGCCACCAACTAGGTGCCTACATAAAGGTGGTAACTACACCACTAAACAACCTATTTTATTCAGTGACGTTATTTCAAGTTTTTGTTGAATCATAAGATCATTAAAACCGGAATCAATAAATAATACCCTAATTACTACGAGAATCAAATAAATCTTCACATAAGGATTAAATAATATTCACATCATTAATTACTGCAAATCGCCAATTCAAATCATGATATCATTCCAATGGAATCCTTTGGCCGCGGGTGGCAATATTGAAATATTAATACTGCTTTTTTCTAAGGCTGTCAATGGGCAAGTTTATACGTAAAGTAAAGAAATATCATCTCTGGGAATAATAATAAATAATAAAGCTGACTAATATTTAAATCGCTCTATTATTGATTTCAAGTGAGATCTTTTCAGCCATTTATTTTTGAATGCGCGAACCATGAATTTGAAAATGGTCGTTACATTTGAATTACCATATTTTTCACACCGGAATTATGTTTATTCTTTTCATAATACAAAAAAAGATAAAGTGAAAATATTTAAATTGTGCTTGTACTCAACGAAGAGTCAAGGAAGTTTAAATAAGATTTATTTACATGTTATTTTTCATGCATTACCCATGTAATTTTTGACAAATTTAACAAATCCAATGCCGTTTTACTTAATTTCCTTTAGTGAGACGAGAAATATGATGATGTTTATAATCCGTGATAAATTGAAAATCTTAGTGAAAAACTACAAGCATTACCCATCTGATAAAATAAGAATTTATTATATTGGACAGAGTGTCGATTCGTTTCGCCCTCCATCGATTAGTGATGTAATTATATGTTGTCGACACGAACAGAGTGCAAACAGAATAAACCTATAGAAATTATAAAGATTCTCTGTTTATTTCGATCTGTAAATATAAATGAATGTGAGCATAGTAATAACTTTACTTTCCTTGCTATCTTTTCCATAAAATTTTTTTTATCAAAACCACCCCGAACCTACCCTAATCTGTTTCCTGCTTACTGGCAAATATTTTTCTGGCTATTTAAAAGTATCCCCAAAATGAAAACTTTTGGGTAAGAACGTAATAGTTTCCATTTCAAAAGAAAATATGTATTTTTCAGAAAGTTTTTAGGGATGTTTTCTGGAGACGAGTTAAGTGTTGCCATAAATTCTGAGAATTCTTAGGATTTCAAAAGTACTTTTATTTTTACCATCCACCACCGTGCACGAAGCAATTAGGAATACTAACGATTTAGTTTTAGTAGAATTATAATAATTCTACTAATATTAAATGGACCGGTCTCTTCAGATCACGATTTCATAATATTTTTTGCATTCCACGAAAGGCTTATACATTTTTTTATCTTTCAACTAACACGCTTATTTTTAAAAAAAACTAATAGGATTTCGTTTTTACTTTAACTTTAAATTGAGTTTGTACGCCGCGCCGCACTTTAACAGCGCTATTAGAAAAGATTAATCTCTCGTTTAATCTGCCGTTACGATGATGCGTTATGCTTTTCTTTTTTTAAATATCTTGAATAACACTCTAAATTAATACTTTATTACGAGCAGTAAAAGTAAAATCATTACTGTGTGTAATATATGTGTAGTATAGTGTGCTCGCACTTGTAGTGTTGCATAATTTGCGTCAGAAGCGAGTCTTGTGCGCTACTTATTATGATTTTATAAATAAATAAACTATTACTTTAAGCAACGATGATTATTAAATTATCTATCTCAGATCTGAAGAAGGTTGCGCGATTCCTTAATTCACTTTCTCCGGTTACGAAAGTAAAGTACTATAAATAAAATGAAAAATATTTATTTTCCGTCCGTCTCGTTCTATAAATTCAATTCCATTAGCTCTTTTCAGTGACAACAACTGCAGATTTATCGCACATGAATGTTAAACCAAATGCACCTTATCATAATATTCCCACACAGCCTACCTACTTGACAGAATTGCATTAAATGCAATAATGCAAGTATAATATTTCGCCGGAGGACAAAATAATTCGTTATTTATTCGTCCTATTTGAATTAAATCCAATTTAACGCCATTTCACTTGCTGCAACATTACCGTGTTGTAACCATCGAATAAAAATATATCTAAGGAAATGAGTCAAAAATCTAAATCTAACACTAATATCATATTATTATGTCTGCGTTTCGAACCAAGTTTAGAGGAATAATATATAACCAAGTTAGTTGATATTTTCTTTTTAAATTTATAGTGTACCACATTACTGCACTTCAACATTTATTAATTAAATCATTTACGTAAATGTTTAAATTAATAATCACTGTAGCAGATACAATATATATATATATATAATATTTAAAACAACTTTAAGGAATCATCTCGGAAAATATTGACTAAGGTCGTTGATTTTAGTAACAAGTAGCGTTTGGTTAAAAAATAGCTTCACTTTGACGACATTGAACCTATTGGTGCCTTGCATTAATGATTAATGGCCTTGTAATAATGCGCATTGAAATATCTTCAGTCTACAATATTAATAGTGAAAACGAGTAATTCCATGCATTTTTCTTCGTTTATTGTTTATCGCTTGAAGTGTACAAACAAAACATAAGAAAACTCGAAGATGTATACATGAGTTCATGTGTTTTTACTATTATTTGTCGGCCGAAAATTGCTCAGTCGCAATGCACCTAAGCTCGTATCTATCTACTTAACGAAACGATGCGAAAATCACTTAGATATGTATAGTTATTTAGTGATTTTACAGAGATCTAAGTCAACTTGTCGCAGCTCAGGAATGCAGACATTATAATATATTACGTCAGTCGGAGTCGCAGGAGATTGTGGGTGTTTTCATTCGCGAAATATTTCGCCATGCACCGGTCTTTAGTTAGTTCGAGCACCTACCTAACTATTCCCGGCCTCTGAAGGCTCTGGGAATGTGATTCTGGGCTTCAACTTAAGGCTCCGTAATAGGCAATAAAGATACTGACTTAACGTCATAAGCGTTATATCCTTAGAAATACAGTATAATGTATAGTTTTATAATGCACCATGCTGTACTGAAGATGCCCTGACTCGACACGGATTATCTAGGGATCGGGGTCGTATCATTGTCATGGGTCGCTACTGAGCCACTTTCTGTTACAATTAATTGTGATTATAAATTTATGTGAAATGTTAATAAATAAATCAAATTAAAATAATATAATCGACAATACGTATTTTTAAAAGTGGGTATTATTGCTCCAAAAATATATTTTGAATATTACGAAAATTTAGTTTTTTTAATGCGAATGTTCACAATATTCTACATTTTTTTAGTGTAGTTTAAGTTGCTTGTTTAGAGCTTAATTATTTTTTAGTTTTTGTTCCAAAGGAGCCTGCTAAAAGAGCTTTCTTAGTCCTAGGTACATAATGTACGTACCATAAGTAATAACGGGGTAAAAAACATTTCGGAAAATGTTTAATTTTGTTGAAAAAATAGATGATTAGTAATAGAGATTAATGACTTGAGATGCATACAGAAATAACGTCGAATTAAAAAAAAAACAATATGATTCCATTACATACCGAGCTTTAATATATTATTATAGTTAGACATAATAATATTTATTAAACATGTTCGTTGCGTATGGAATGCGAAAACTTTATATTCCGATGTATTTCGGTCTCCTGCGAGGAAACCAGTTTAGTTAACGACCGTACAAGGATATAAAATTGGCCGCAAATAGGGTTTGCCTTTTGCTCAGCATATTGCCTATCTCCCAGGAGAAAATCCTTTAAGAAAAAACAACAAATTCAAAATTCAAGTAAACTTATTAATGTATTTTAAAAACACCAAAATTTCTAACGCTGGTCTCAGGTTGAGCCTCAATAAAGAGATTCCAAATAAATTGATAGGGAGTCGATGACCATTTTAATATCATAATACCTATTACGTATTACAAGAAATCATCAAAATGTATATATTTATTTATATAATATATGTACATGTAATTTATATATATAAATTATATATATATATGTGTATATATATATATATTTATAAGAAAAGAAACATTTCAGTTCTTATGATATACTCAAATATTTCAGTTTTGGGACTGCTTTCAAATAGTCGGAAATAACTGTGTCAGAAAGCAGGAAACATGTTAATATTTTTGTATCTTACAACAAAACAAAGGCGTGTTTTTAATTGATCATAAATATATCCACATCGCGTTAGGCACAATTTGATTTACATAAGATCTATAATAATTGTTACATTAATATTTTAAAAATGTGTACTCATTCATGTTCATATAATAATAATTTCATTTTCAATAAATAAATATCGTTTACATAGTTGTTTCATTCGCAAATTACATATTTATACAATTCATAATGATATTAAGAACAGCACATAATATTTATGAACGGTATTTTAATATTTTCATTGTACGTACAATAACAATATTGTTTGTATTTATGATTTGCATAATACAAGACACTCTTGCACTTTAATTTGCTAATGAATTTAATGAACAGCTGCGTTCAAATTATATTATAAATGCGAAGATACCTATTATAATAAAAATTACTTAAATCGTTTCAATGTTGTATGTTATTTTTATTAGTAATTGTAAATTGTAATGCATACATTTTACTGTTAGTACAAGAATTTCTTATCGAATTGGCGTTTGATACAGCACATATTTTTCGTAGCATAGAGGTAGCGTCGCAGTATCTGATTCTAGAGGTACCTGGTTCGAATCCCCACTCCGCCACGACTCGATTCCTATTTTCAGGCACAAGCCGCTTAGGTTTTATTGAAAATAGTATTTACAAATTGAGATGTGTGCAAATATCATAAGATTGCATGGATTTAGTTATAAATTAAAATAATAATAACAATAATTCCACTCGATCAATAAGCAGCAGGAAATATAAAATCTTTGTAATACAAATTTTCCGTCTAAGTAAGTATAGTAATTATACATACCTACATACATAATATTGTAAAAGTTCACATCCAATAAAAAAAAACGAACAAGTTTTAGAAGAAGAATAGTCTATCAACGTTAAAGTATTCTGTGATCGTTAAAGAAATGCGCCTAATAATACAATAGAACATAATAATGCAAACTCCCTACGGTCCAGTCAGCATTCACAGTCCACAGTACACAGGCAGCGATGCGATGCGCGATGTAGCGAGAGAGAAAGTACAATACAATTGGCGATGATTTAAGAAGATTGACCTTAGCATTTGTATTTCTCGTTAAATAGTGAACAGACCTTTTTACGGACAATAATAGTTTTAATAATCGTATTTTCACATCTATTTTGTTCGCTGTTCGCACTAATGAGTACTTTCTAGGCTTACATACGAGTACACTCAAGTAGTTAAGTTATAAGATTCTAGTAGATAACAGTCGATAGGCCCGAGGGCCTTGTGTGAATGTTTGCTTACGATGTAAATTATGGGAGAAAAAACATCAGTAAAATTGGTCCCAACACATTACTTGTAATACTATTAATGTAATATTATTACCGAGATACTTTGCACTTGGTATATAATGCAGTTTACCGACTAAATTGTATTTAACTTACAGTTTTCTAAAAACAGGCTTTCTTAGTAAGGTGGACTCTGATTTAAATGATTATAATATTTAAATGTTGAATAAATTCCAAGACAAAAGCTAAGTTTTTATATTTTATATTCGTTCATTTTAGTTTTGTATGGATTTTTAGATAAGCTTAAGTATGAATGTCTTTGACCATCTTACGGATGTACTCGGCGGAGCTGATGTATCAAGGCCTGACGCGGGAAGAGGCGAGAGAGCAGCCTGGCGATAGGCTCTCCTGGAGGGATCTAGTGATATCCACATGCTCCACATAGGAGCGAACGTCTTTAAAATGTTTTCAGCAACACACGGAACTACGGGTGCAAGATCAAAGAAATAAATAAAAGGTCGCGATTGGTTTGGATAACAAAAGTTAAAATTTAGATTACCAAAATGCGAAACGGAAATTGAGATTATTATAAAGTATTACGACACCGACTTCAGACGACAGCCGCAGTATGAGATCTCTCTATTCCCGGTGCATCCCGACAAGTTGCTCTCATTCCTGGAGTTGGGTTTATTTGGGATATCTCAGTTCGGGACCTATTTCGGGAACGGGGAAGGAGGAAGGAACTCCGCCATACGAGTGAAATCACTCCGAACTAGATATCCTGGAATAACTGCATTTCCAAACAGCGACACTCTCACCAGAGCGGCAAATTACACATCATTATTTAGGCGGAGATAATCAACACGAGAGCGACCCACCATTTGTATTTAATGGAGATTTTTTCTAGATTCAAATTAACAGTGTTTTAGAGTTCGTTCGAATTTTAGTACACATGCCAATATAATCCACCTTGATGCGAACAAGACATTTTTTATAAATACTTATAAAACGTCTTCACTCCTCCGCCTCCGTTAGAATGTCAACACAAACATTAAATTGGGATAAAAAAAGTTTACGAAAGAAACATGAATAATGGATACCTAAGCCTGATACCGTTTTGTACCATTTATTTACCAACTTTTTATTTTACTTTTAATTTTATTTTAAAACGTGTAACACCTTCTGTAGATGTATTATATAATTTATTGAACACTGTTTTGCACTAAATTTTTAAAAATTCTTACTTAAATAAAATACTGGCCACTTGGTTTACCATGCATTTCACCCTGCTCTGGTTTGTAACAAGGGGTTGTTATCTTTACATAATCAGGTACCTACTCAATATAAAAAACAAAACTTTTACCATTATAAATTTATTGCGTTGGTATCGTGTTACTAAATGTTGTTCTGTCGTACCTTTGCAGCCTAAACCACTTCAGAAGAAGATTACATAACTAATGATATTCATCATAGCAGTGGTAATATAAATAAACATTAATATTAATTTATTAATAACATTCACGTACTATTAAACGTTCTTCGACTATCGATGGTTTCTAAAGATAGCCAAAACGTTATTTGAAAGTCTCCGAGTAAAACGAATCGAATCAAAACACTATTGAGGAGAAATCCAGGGGAAATGAAACCAAATAAAATAACGGAACGAAGCTTGTAAGTTCCAATCAATCAAAAATAAAACCTCTATTGAATATGCCACTAAAGTGATCTAAACGTCTTAATGTCACCCGTGAAATGTACATTATTTGGACCCAAATATGGCTGCCAAGTGCCAAGTATCCCGTTGTTTGAACTAAAGCTCTTCTTCTTGCAGTGTGTACTATTGTCTGTTGGGGTATGTAGGTACCTACTTGTGTGTGGATATATTTTATTCAAATTAATACCCGAATTAAAATTCAGGGAGAATTCTATAACATTTATTTACATGACCGAAATGAAATATTAACCTAATATCACCATGAATTATTATTGAATTTTTTCAATTTTAAAATGTTTGAAATATTTTAAAAAAAATTCTAAGGTTTTACACAAAAGCGAAAATTTAAGCTAGGAAAAAAAACTACATATACATTTATTTAGATTTTAGGAAAATCACACATGAATTTTTTTACTTTTCAAGAAATTGTGAAATATTTTTAAAAAATAGGACTGCGAAAATTTCATTACAGATATTTTACGAAAATCACACTTTTTTTCTTTTATTTATGAACGAATATTACGAATACTTATTTATTGTAAATTTATAGTAAATTTTAGAATATTGTGATAAATTTAAGGCTCAGTTTTCCTTTTAGTTGGATACTTGTACAAGTAATGAAGCTCCTGCATTGCTAATTTAATTCCATTCCAAATTCATTATTTAGAAGTACGCGAAATACTTTTTATTGTGTGTTTTTTTAACATAATGTAGACTGGTTTTTTATATATTTTTTTAAGTAAAGTAAGTAACACGATATTTACAAATAAAATTAAGATTCACAACTTCTGACATGTAATTTGCATTTGTATTTACTATAAGCTTATCTTTTTCTCGCTCTGATGTCGATTACAAGTTTCATAAAAATAATTACAATTTAGCGTTTAAGACGTTCGTATTATTTTTACGTAATAGCTAATTTGTCAAATGACTATTCAGAACCGACCGCGGAGTCACCTGTTGCATTCGTTTAATGTTCTGTCCACGAAGACAAATCGTACGCAGAAAATAAATTGTACATGTTACGTAAGATTAAGAACATCTTATGGCGGTAAAAACTGTATCCGGAAGTCATTCAACCGGTACATGAATTAACCTTCCGTTCCTACTTCAGTGGAACATACAACCGTTAGTACTACTAGCAGAGACGGATTCATGGCCACAAGTGTCGTATTGTCAACTTACTGCCAACATTAGCTAGGTACACTGGGCTTTAAGGCTAGAACCAGTCATCACTAACCACTGCCAACAGTGGATCTATTCTATAAGGTAAGAACGTCTAATGATTGCAAAGCAGCAACTGCAAAAGTAATTTTACAAGTAAAACTCTGACCGTTGCGTTGGTGTCGCTGAAAACGCAAAGTTTTCGTCAAATTTCATTAGTATAACGAAACGGAGGGCTGTTGATAGAAAAATTTCATCGGATTCAACTGTTTTAATTTAACGACAGGAAGATGGTTTACCTTTTCTTAAATATGAGTCAATCCAATAAAAACATTAAAGCATGATTAACTTTCCGATTTACATACGTAAATTGCAGATTAAAAATAGAAATTAGATATGAAAATTGACAAATACCTACAGATTGTAAAGAAAGCTTGGCGAATTTTTAGTTTAGCTTAAATGAATGACACCTCATAGCTTTTAATAGACTTTAATTACAAAACATTCACGTTTCGCATACAATCGTTAAAAATGAACTCGAGAATTACACGTAATATGTATCTAATTATTACAGATTACGAGGCAGTGGGCCAGACCATTTATCAAGAGCGAAAGTGCTAAAAATGTTTGCTTTTTTAAATACCAAAACAATGCATAAACATGATTTTCCTC
>JAGVSP010002885.1:0-23909 GCA_022494985.1 Micrasema minimum
AAAAACCCCCCTTTTTTTAAAAATTTTTCCCCCCCGGGGGGAAAAAAAAAGTAATATCAAATAGTTTAAAACCTTTTTCTTTAACAATTTTAAAATTTAAAAAATTTTAAAAATTCCAAAAGGTTTTTTAAATTATAAAATAGGGGGTTTTTACAAAAGTTTTTTTAAAAAAAGGGTTTTTTGGGGGGTTTTTTTTTAAGGCTTTTAATATAAATTTTAAATAAATTTTATTTTTTTAATGGGCATTAAAAAAAATTTCCTAAATAAAAATTTTAAAAAAAAAAATTTTTTCTTTTAAACAAAGCGGGGCTTGCTTAAAAAAATTCTTTTTTCCCCTTTTTTTCAGTTTAAAATTTTCAAAAAATTATACTAAAATACTTAAATGTGAATTTTTTAAATTTTTTTTTAAAAAAATAAAAATTAAAAATTTTTAAAAATTTTAAGAAAATTTAAATTTTACATTTGAAAATTTACCCCTTTTTTCCAAAAAAATATTTTTTTTTAAATTTTTTTTAATTTTAAAGATTTTTTTAAAAAAAAATGAATAGTTTTTTTTTTTCCCCCAAAGTTTTTTAAAAAAGGGGGTTTTGAAAAAAAAAAATTAATTTTTTTTGAAGTTTTTTTAAAAAAAAAAATGTATTTTTTTTTTTTCCGGGAATTTTTTTTTTTAAAAAAATTTAAGTTTTTTAAAATTTTTAAAAAAAAAGAAGTTTTTTAAACCCAAACTTTTTTAACCAAAGTGTTTTTTTTAAATTTTTTAAATAAAATTTTTAGGTTTAAAATTGTCCTTTCCCCTTTTTGTTCCCTTTTTGCCCTTTAATTAAAATCCCCCAAAATTTTTAATTAACCCCCGGGAAACCCGGGGGAGTAACAAAAACCAAGTCCATTTTGGGGGGTTAAAAAAATTTTACATTTTTTAAAGAAATTTTTCTTCTAAAAAATTTTTTTTTTTATCCTGTACTCCTTTTTTTTCGGTTTTCCCCCTTTTTTTCAGGGTTTTTTTTTCTTCATTAAAAACCATATTTTTTTTAGGTTTTTTAATTTTTTAATTATTTTAATTTAAAAAACTTCCTTTTAAATTTTTTTTTTTTCCCTTCCCCCCCATGGGCAAAATTAGGCAAAAAAATTATTTTTAAAAACCCTTAGGAAAAAATTTTGGGGTTTTTTGGGCCAAAACCCAAAAAAAAATATTTTTTTAAAAAAAATTTTTAACAAAAAACGAAAGGGGTTTTTTTTTCCCACCAAGGAAAAGGGACAAAATTTTTTTTAAAATAAATTCGGGTCAAAAAAAGGGAAAAAAAAAAAACTAGTTTTTTAAAATTTTATAACCATTTTAAGTTTATATGTAACAAACGGGAAAATATAGGGAAAATTTTTTTTTTCTGAATTGGAAAGGGTAAGGGGATTTTTTGCTAGATAACTTCCTTATAAATTTTCAACCCTTTTTTAATTTTGCTTATTATCTTTCAATTTTTTGAAGTTTGAATTTTTATCAAAATAATGAATTTTTTAAAATAAAATTAAAAAAAAAATTTAATGAAATTATAATTTTTTTAATTTTTGGTTTTCTTTCACCCCCCAAAAAAAAGGGATTTTTTTCACCCTTTTTAATTTTTTAATTTAAAAAAAATTAAAATATTAGATAATTACAGACCTTTCGAATTCACCTAATAAACTTTTTGAACATTCATATGTTAGACTGTATTCAGATAGTAGATTGAAATAGGCTGGCCTAGATTAGTCTAATTAAAATATTTTTTGTATTTCATCTGAGAACAGGAACAAACAATATTAATAAAAAAAACAACAAATCCATGGTACCAATTCCGAGGTTTGACAATTGGAATTATATTTCTAGAGAAAAACAAATTATATTTTGATGTCTGAAACATATTTCTACTCTAGATAATATACTGATCGAATTGAAAGCAGCTTTAACTCGTGTGAAGTTTGATAGAATAGCCGCAGGTTTAAATGAAATTGATTGCCAAGGTGACGATATAAAACGTATTTGTTTTCAATATTAATTTCCCACTCCTTTGCATTCAGAGACTCGTAATAACGAAGGTCCTGTCGACTCAGTACACTCATTTCTATATCTCGGGGTCCGAAGGAAGAGATACACAATCGCAGGATAACATAAATGTATTTACAATATATCGTTACATTATAAAATAAATCAAATAAATAAACATACCATTCAATTACATAATATTTACATGAAGCTACGTGCATATTTCTGGAAATTACGTGGATACTTATTTTATATCCCTTTTTTACACTATTTTTATCGAAGAACAACTTCAAAATGCTATTGTTGTACTGCAAAAGCAATTTTCTTGTTAAGTTATATTATTTTTCTGATATTATCTGTTTTTATGGGGTTTTTTTACAAATTTTACATATAAACACTGCAAATTTTGACGTTTAAAATTAGTAGTAATAATAATTATTTTTTAAATATAACGAAAGCGGTACAAGTATCTTTTTACAACATTACATTAGTTAAAGATTCCGAAAGGCGCGTATGGTTTATGTAACGTTTATTATTTAGGCAAACATTATATATTTTTTAAATATTCAAGATGAATGTTTCCACGTTGCAGCACTTCCTGATCTAATCAGGTGTGGGCGTGGCAGCGTGATCTGCGCTCTGACGTCTTCACGTGGAACTTTTCGTTCTTCCTGCTTCAATACTCTTGCACGTGGTGTTCATTTATCTACGACATGCGCCCCGTGAAGTTCGACCCTGAACTGGAGGAAGCTTACACAATCTCTTTGAGCCATTCAAGGTAACTAAATCAACTAAGGTATTGCCCTCGTCACCGTTACGAACGAATATGAAACATAATTTTAAATTATTTGTTAATTAATATATTTATTGGAAATCAACAGTCATGAACATAATATGAAGTATGCAATATAAAATCAGCTGATCATGAGGCCAATTACAAATCATTTTATGGCTGTAGCCAGATACAACATAAAGCAATGAACCAAAGAAATTTTAAAAATGTATTCGTTAGGTGTATTAATGTAGTTTGTTTGTGTTAGAGTAAAGAATAGGTAGGGCTTTCATGCTTCTGATTCTTATATTAAATCCAATGCGCAAATCATAAATCAAGAACTTAGCCAGATCCTCCCCACGACGACGACCCTCAGTCTAAGTGCGACGAAGATGTATCTTGGTCAGTTAAGCCTCTAAAACGAATATTTTTTTGCTGGTAGTAAAGGTGATTAAATCTGTGGAAATAAGAGGGCGTTAGGGGCGATACTGCGCTGTTCCGCGCAAATTCTGTCCGATACTGATGATGAAATCAACCCTTACCTTATTCGCTTTAAGCTATCTTTATATGGCGCAGTTTACTACACAGTTTTTCTGGTCCAAGTCTAAAAACGTCCCCCCCCGGGTAATAAAGGTAAAACTGCATGAAAAACTGTGTGCTAGTGTCATGATTTAAGCTGACATGATGCAGTCAATGTTTTTTATGTAAACGTTTAAATAGAACATTAGTTTTTGTATGCTTTTTAAATACGTAAAAAACACAATAACTATATACATAATTAGATAAAATTATACAATTTCCTGAGGAGCAAACATACGATAATAACTACAATCGCGTTTCAAAATAATAACAAATTTAGCGTGTCTTTTGACAGAAGTTTGTCAGACTGCACAGTTTTCTGAACAAGAAACTGTGTAGTTTTCTGAACAAGAAACTGTTCTATAAAGTGGGCATTAGTAAAACTTGTGGAAATGAACATTAAACATCATATTTCACAATGATAACTTTTGTAAGGTATAAGTCAATTATTATTGTTAAATACATCGATGGGTGACCGCCAAACTATCTTAACTATCTTAGTTGTTCTTGCAGTTTAACAGCATTAGTTTTTCGTTTCAGGTGTCGAGATTACAGTTCAAAAAAATGGTGTCTTCTGAATTTGCACAAATCATGTCACAACAGAAACGCTGGAGAAGCGTATGCCATGCAGTACCTCACCAAGACTGATAGGCTTGGATTACTTCTGTCAGGAAAGGTAAAATCATTCATTTAATATATAAATATATTAAGACACCCCAGCACGTGCCCTAGACCCAGTGGAGTAACAACATCCAATACTATAATTTGATAGTATTATGTTTAATATATCATCATCATCATTATATCAGCCGTTTGAGGTCCACTGCTGGACATAGGCCTCCCCCTGCCGTCTCCACCCATCTCATCGGTGGACGTGCTTGAGGCCTCTGGTTTCTTGGTCTACGCACCAGAACGCGTTTCGTCCATCTGTCGTCCGTCATTCTGGCTATGTGACGGCTCATTTCCACTTCAATCAAGCAATTCGCTCCACCACGTCGCAGACCTTTCTGGCGTCGGAACCAATCGTTCCTTTTTCGGTCTTTAATGTTATTCAAGCATAATTCTCTCCATGCTTCTCTGTGCAACTTGAAACTTATGGGAGGATTGCTTGGTCAGAGTCATTGTTTCCGCGCGAATAAGTAAGGACGGGCAGAATGCATTGGGTTGAACACTCGAGTCTTGAGGGAGTTGGGAATGGAGCTTCGGAATGTGGAATTTTGCTTTCCAATATATATGTTAAATAAATTAAATGTCTTCCTCAGCCATTTTCCTTTAAAATTGGACACAGGCCTTTGTCACTATTTGTCATAAGTGGAATCAATTTACCTACGAGTATATCATCAATACATTTTCGTTATTCATTTATTTTTTACTATAGTTAACCATTAGAAATGGTTAGGTGTGTTTATTAGTCTTAATTATTATCCTGTACTGTAAATTAGCTAACTTTCCTTTGTACAATATATGGGTTAACACATAAATAAGTGGTCACGCTATTTAGTAATATTAGATTAGCTAACGAGACATGAATTCGGAGGCGTATACTTGTTATATTGCCTATTCTAAAACAAATAAACTACATTTTTCATTGGTCTAATAACGAACCAGTTTATTATTCACCAATAAAATTACTAAATGAATGAATTGAATGTACTTACAAGAATAATATAAAGAAAGTTCGGTGATACTGAATTCAATATGTAGGTTACAATTGTACCGCATTCCTTTTTGGTACAAATTAATATATTAGATATGAATATATACGAACAGCAAAAGCCTTATTTTAATTATAGTAATATATATGTAATGCAGACATCTGAGTTTTGAGAAATAACACGGAGAAGCAAAAGCGTATTATTTAGGTTTGACTTGTAGGGGAACACAGAGGGTGGCAACGGAACTGAACCCTTGATTAAGTATGGCATCCGGCATAGCGTTTCGGCTGACTGGGCCATATATACTACGTATGAACACCGAGAGCCTTAAGGAAACGGACACAGCTTGCCTATGATATCTAGCATGTCAGTTTCTTGGCGTCCTGGTCGTCGGCTAGCTGTTAAAATTTCGTCGGCTACGTATGCCTCCCGAGAGCTGGCTTAACGCTCGTGACTTGCAAGTCACGATTTCCCTCCAAGCCATGCAGGTTGGCGGCCGATTCGCTTGGCCTGGAGTCCACTTGTGAAAAGTTTGCGCTCCACAGCTGAGCGACGTGGTATGATGATGATGATTGATCAATCATACATCGTTAGGTTTAATACTTTTTTTTCTTCGCTAAGCTGGCGGCATTATCGCTATTCAATTACGAAATAAAATATTTAGAACCAAATATCTGAATAGTTCCACACTAACTTGGAACCTAAGATTCCGATTATGTAGATTTTAAAGCTTATATATGTAAGCGAGCGTAAGTTGGTTTATGGAGCATGATCTATAAATTTTGGTAACGTTATGATAAGAAACGTCATTTCTTCGCACGGGCACAATTCCCGACGTTATCGGCTGCGGCTGATGACAAAAAAAATATCCTGCCAACCAAAACTGAAGCAGCTTCTCACACTAAACTTGGGAACTATTTTTATTAGAAATCGAGTGTGCGATTGTTTAGCTTAATTTCTAAAACTGCCAGTTTACCGTTACTAGCGAGTTCCTGGTAACGTTAGCAACCGCCGTCCGTTCAGCTGGCGCTCGCTCAGTGTAATTGCGACTATTAGTTGGTATTATTCGCTTTCTGATTTGTAATGAAATCCTCCGAGGATCGTCAACGACCAATACATTTAGAGAGCAGCATCTTCCTCTTAATAAACTAAACAAAAAATAATCATTAATCCCCTCTGTAGGCTTTGAATTTTCGAGTGCGTATGTTTTTCGTTCGAGCGTAATAAAAATAAAATAGGCCATTTGCATACGTGAACTATTATAATTTCAGATATTATTGATATCCTAACAGTGACAGAGAAACTCTGGAAACGAATGTGGGTTATCTAGACGTTTACAAGGCTTATGACCTGTCATTGGCTGGGTTTACAGGCGTTTACAGTTGTAGTACGTCAAGTGGCCACTTAAAAAATTGCAAAATAAAAAATTGTAGAGACATCTTCAGGCGTCTTTAGGGTAAGTAAAAAAGCTCGGTAGGGCCTAACCTACACAAAATATGATTGCCAAAAATTGCTTTGCAAACCTTTAACAGATGACACCAGCATAAAAAATTTGTAAATCGAACCGACGTAAGACGATTTCAATATACGAGGGTGTACATCCAAAAAAAAAATAATAACATGGGTCAGTAGGGTGAAGTCGGAAACATGAGAGATAGCGAGATCTGCTCTTAAACCATGACATCGATTTTAGATTCAATAATAATTACATTCAAACTTTTTTTTAAACTCTCCATACATAAACAGGGAATCGAATTCCTGGTTCAAAATCAATGTGTATAAATTGTGCATACAAAGCACAACACTTAATGGAATCTCTTGTTTAAATAATTTGAAAGAAAACCAACAATAAAATTTAATTTTTATTTTTTTATTTCTTTAAAAATCTGGCAAAAACATACATGTATTATATTCCAAGGGGAGTCATAAAAACTCATTTGCTGGGTTTACTGGTATTATACACATTTTTTAATTAATATTGCAAATCAAAAAGCAAATAAGAAATTGTAGATTCAAAATTCTAAAACATAAAGCCGGTCAATCTTAATCCTAAACATCATATCTATCTTGAAGATAATTATTTTATTTCAAAAATATGTTTTTGCAATTTTCTCAACATTCTTGTTGAATGCAAAATTCGTGTAATTTCTTTTGGGACTTAACGATCGCAAAATTTAATTTCGTATTTCCATGGTGTGTTTAAAAATTATTTTCTAAGGCTCTGGTTAAATCTTCTTGAAAAAAAAAAAAAAAAAAAACGTGGGCATTTTAGTGTAGCTCAATTACTGTGTCAGTTGTGTTTACACACAAGATTTCATAGCCAAATTAGGTCCTTTTTCACTTGGGACGCGGTTACTAAAAATATTGACCAGGTTCGATTCCCGGTTATGTATGAGAGTTAATAAAAAAAGTTGTTGAATGTATAATTATTCTTAATCTAAAATCGACGTCATGGTTTCCACGCATAGAACAGATCTCGCTATCTCTCATAGTTTCCGACTTCTCCATACTGACCACATTTGGATTGTAAACCCTGTATAGTAGTTTCAAAAATTTGTCATATATGGTCCCGTATAAAGCTAAAACTCTCTGCATAACTGTGTCAGTGTCAGATTTAAATGTTGTAGTACGTCAATGTGGCCATGTAAACCAGCCAATGACAGGTGGTTAAGCCTAGATAACCCACATTCGTTTCCAGAGTTTCTCTGTCTCTATTGGGCTATCAATAATGTCTGATATTTCCCGCATGAGTATAATCTACGATTGTCTACAACTTTGATCGCATTTCAAAAATGTTGTTTATTATAATTTCATTCTGTCTACCATTTTCTGACAGATTTCCCAGACACTGCACAGTTTTGGTGGATAGGGCACTATGCTTTAGTTACACCAAATGCAGTGTATCTGGTAATTTGCCACATAGTAGCCAAGATTATCAGTAGCTTAAGCGACAGTCCGAGTTGTTACGTATGAATTTTTAATTATATGAAATAAGACATTCAAATAATTTTTATTGACCCAGCTTCCATTGATATGATCGATCCCGTGAACTGCATTATGCATTATGCATAGTAGCCGAACATGCTATCCACTGCACCGCGGGGTGGGCAATACATAATAATAAATTTACCAGTAATAATGAAATAATAGCGTCTCGCGGTATTGACTTTTTAGAAGTTATTTAACCGTTTTTCATACAAAATAATATTTTGTATGTTATGCATTCATCAAACGCCTTCTCGATAATATAGCATTAACTTTTAGCCCCCTTAAGTTATATAAATCAAAACGTTACCCTCCATTTACTTCGTGCTTCACTTACCTAATATCTACCCCCTACGCCGTAACCTTTACTCAATCCGAACACACAACAATATATATTATAAGCACGGAAAATGCGAACACTGAGTACTGGCTTCGAACATTATTCGTCCAGTACAAAACCGTCAAATCTAATACTGCAAAACAAAATTATAATTCTAACAAAAACATTCAGCTATTACCCTGATATTTTTATGTTATGAACACAGATTAATGTAATTTTGTCATCAATCATAAACCTTTATATGTTTTAACGATCATTCTTATGTTAAAACATTGTTTCGCTCAGAAAATGAGTTATTTAATATAATGTACAAATAGGGTGGATGGATTTCATTTTTGACTTTACGTAATTACTTCATTTTCCTCTATACACTGTGTAACAAAAGTCAAGCGTGTACAAGCGGAAACCAGTGAATCTACATCATATTTGGAGTCGATTTTGCAGAATAAATTTTATTGATTTGACCCATATTCTTTGGGAAAACTTATAAGGAAGTTTTTTTTTTCAATAATTTTTTGCAAATTGTTATCAAATATCATTTAATTAGTCCAATTAATACTATTTATAAAGAAAACAAAATAAAAAACTGCATTTTAATAAGAATTTTTACAATTTTGCTTAATCTGCGGTAATTGGGTTCTTCCCAATTTTTTATTTTTATTTCAAAAAATTTATTGAAAAATTACAATATCAAGGGAATTTATTTTTTATTTTTACGATGTCATATGAATTTTTAGCGTGGTTTGAAATAGCGCTTTTTCAAATCGCTCGCAAAATCCTTCATTTGGCGCGTATGCGGGGTGACGTGACAGCAATATAGGCGCTCACTTCGTAATGAATTTCACGCCTTTCATGGTGGATGGGGCATGACGTCATTAAGCAAAAACGGGCGTTAAAAATCATTCGTATTTTCGTGTTTTTAAAACATAAATTTATAAATTAAAAAACAATTTTTGAACATTGTGTTTTATATCGTTGGAATTGTAAAAATATACTTTAAATATTTATAACGTTTTTAAGAATATTCGTGCTATCGGGAAGAACCCTATTATGAAAGCTTTTATGAGAAGATTTTTTTTTTTAAATTTTTTAACCTAGATTCAAAAGTCATATTCCACATTCGACTTCAAATATGATGTAGATTCACCAGTTTTCGAGTTATACTGCGAGTTTTGTTACACCATGTATATGAATCAATAAATGAATTATTTTATTTATAATATCTTATTTATGTATCTGTTTTAACCAGGTAAACGTGATAAGTGGTCTCCAGTTCCTGCACCCAATACTGCCTTGTGAGTTCCTCGACTCGCCCGAGTTCGAGTCGAGTCGAGCAAATGTGGATGAAAAATTCAAAGTAAGTTACTCGCCTTGATGTATCTTGTACCTACCAGAACCTACTGTACATGTATATGTGTTCCATTGGTTTCCAAACTTTACGTTATTAGGCTTTAGTTTGAAATGTTCTAAACCAGAACGCCTCCCATTACTTTTTATACGAGTAAAATAATGTATAAAAAATTAATAGGCAGGAATAGGAGATTTGATCTATTCTACATAAAATGTTTAATATATCAAATGTATGTATGTTTTAAAATCATTTCGTCACTGTTAAAAGTTTTGAAATCAAGAAGATCAATCATAAGTTTTATTTTCTAAATTCGCTACCTACCCAAAAACGCTATTTTATTATGTTGGTACCAGAATGACGCGTACGCGTGTTTCTATTGTGAAAAAGAAAACGACAGACTCAAGTAAAGCGCTTTATATCTCTCTGCACAATATCAATTTTCAAACTTGCCTATTTTTCTTGTTTAATAGCCGAAATTAAAAAAAGTCATGTTCTGTGATTTTTCATTTAATTTGACAGCCAAAAAAATTCATGATAATTGTCTAATCAGTGCTGGGTGCCGGCTTATGCCTTTACAACCAACGCCATCACCGCACATGTCCAAAATTCAAGCTTTATACAATAACGTAGGAATTTAAAAAACAAAAGTACTTTTCAACGACTATTAATTAGTTCAATTAGTAAACCTACTTAACCCTTTTCGCACCCAGAAGTGCATAGGGCACTGCATTGGTACACCAAGTGCAGTAAATTTTTATCTTTTATTACATGAAATCAATATGATCAGTCTTACGCTTTAGCGCCATTCCAAGGTATAAAATATTTCAAAGTAAAAATCACATTCAAATAAATATTTCTTATTGATCCCCATCGGGAATCAAACCCACGAATTTACCACGAGGCGGACACAATTAGTAAATAAAACATTCAAAAATTGATTTGGGGGAATAAGAGTAAAAATGCGATCAAAAAACCGTTTTTTCGTGGTAAAAGCTAATGGATTGAATGTGTTTTTAACGCGTTACACACTTTATACGTATATACCGATTTGTCCCCATAAATATGTCATGAGAGGTGAAAATATCGCTTTTGATCGCTATGGAAAATATAACATTAATCTATTTTCTAATATGTTATTGTTCTAAAACTAAGCAATATTCAAAAATATATATAAACGAGTTGTTGTATAAATAAAAACTTTAAATGATAGATACAATAAAAGAAGAATACACATAAAACTTTTCTGGATTATTACGCTGTGTTTGTGGGTTTTGTGTTGCCGATGTTTCGGAGTATGTTAAAGGCCCTGTAAATGCTTGAATATCTATATTCCCGAGATTGGAAAAAAGCTACTTCAATTCTGGATGATGGGTTACGATTACTTTTATTTTTTTATTTTACGGAAAAACAACAGTTTTCATTAGTACATTTTTGAAGATAATTGTATATGTATGTACAAAACTAATTATAGTTTTTCACAAATATGAAATGAATGCTAAGTAGTAAAACTTTTAGGAAATAAAAAATCAGAAAAAAAGAAAATTTTTGATTGGTAAAGAAAAACATAAGAAAAAAGAGACGCACTGCAGGGAAGGTAAGGTAAGGCAAGGTAAGGAAAAGGGACAAGGATGGGAAAGATACAATTAATATTTAACATACTTATTATTTTTCAATAAATAAATACATGTGTTGAACCGGGTTGTGGTCTAGTAGTAGATTCGAGGATTCCGGATTAGAATCTCTAGGTTCGAATCCCACTCCAGCACAACTTGTTTCCTGCTTTCTAACACAGTTATTTCCGACTATTTGAAAGCAGCCCGAAATTGAAATATTTGAGTATATTATAAGAGCTCAAATGATTCTTTTTGATAAAAAAAATAAAATAAAAAAAATATCACTTTACAAATTCAAACAGTTTCTTTTTATATGTTTTATGTTTATTGTCAAAGATATCTCGATAGGGGAATATTTGTCGTAATATTGCATTTCTAGCTACGCTTACGGTTTTTGCGATCGAACATATGTATTAATGTTTAGGGGTGATTTAATTTTTTGTTAAAGACCATCACAGTTTGTAAATCGCTGCTATAGTCTACCTCCTGTAGCCCTTTGACATGTTTATGTTCTTGCATTGCCTCTCGCCTAGCTCTACAGTGAGCGCTACTTAATAATGCAATTAAAATAACATGCATCCCTTATTCCGGGCACGTAACGATCTTAACACGTATCACCTACATAAATATAGGATCGGCGCGGCGCGGCGCGGCGCGGCGTGTTCGTGACGAGTTCGTGACGAGTTGTCTTTTAATATTCACAAGGTATCTCCGTTTTTTACTTTCTAAGAAGGAAAACGTTTATTTATGATTTGTTTTCTTTGATTTTTACAGTGACGAGCACGGTAGCCAAATGCGTTAACACTATGCTACGAGGCGGGGATCGATTCCCGTAGGGGGTCAACATGAAATATTTGTACGAAATTTTCGTATCAATATTTCATGTGTACCATACCTTGGACTGATACTGAAGCGTATGATCAGTCATCTTACCTTCATGTAATAAAATGATCAAGATACACTGCACTTGGTGTAACGATGCAGTGCCCTATGCACCATTGGGTGCGGATAAGGGATAATAGTAGTAGATTTTTACAGTAAGAGAATTATAAAAAACAAATATATTATCACACTTTATTTTTGTGGTGTTTTTTTTACTTAGTAAAATACCGACTATTTTAAAGCAGCCACGAAATTAAAATATTTCAATATTATTAGAAATCAAATTACTCAAAAAAGTGTAATCATTGTGAACTTAATATTGACATAATAATAATATAGAAAACAATACAAAACATTAAGCCACATATCTTATTTTTTTATATTGAATAATACGGATTTTATAAATTATTTAAATATCCTTATCCTTAAATATTGTCACAATTTCGTTACACAACATTATATTGTTGCTTGATTAGATGATTTCATTGATGTTTCGATTAAAATTATGAATTACGTCGTAGTGACGTAGCAATAGAGAGATGACGTATCAAGTTTCCCGCGTTGGGGGTGGGCCGATGGCTCGGTCGTGGGCGGGAGCGGGGGCTGGGGCGGGGGAGGTAGAGGGAGACTAGCTACAGGTGCAGCAGCGGGCTTCGTGCTATCCGCCATTATCATAACGGACATACAATGTGCAAACACACGTGTCTACTGCTTACTTCACTTGCATTTTTTATAGGCAATAAGTGTACACAGGCGCGAAGCACAGGCAATTATTTCTACTAATATTAGTTGATAAACATTTTATTTTTGATAAGAGAACTTATAATACAGAGTTCGCGTCTGTCTGGTAAATGGTCCTCATACGTGTTTCGAATTTTTCTTTTAAACATATTTAACGGCGGCGGCGGCAACATCTTTAAACAAGCACTATTTTTTTACTGTTGCGAACTTAGCCGAATAGCGTAAAATAAATTCCGTGATATTGTGCATTTTATTCCACCTAAAAAGCCAAAAATGCATGAAGATTCTTACTACTACTACTACTACTTTCCATTATCCGCATCAAATAGTGCATAGAGCAGTGCATCAATACACCAGGTGCAGTGTATCTTTATAAAAAAAAATTATTACATGAAGGCTATATGATCAGTCATACGCTTCAGTACCACTCCAAGTTATCACACATGAAATATGAAAATCACATGTAGGTAAATAAATATTTCATGTTGACTCCCTACGGGAATTGAACCCGCGATCTAATGCACGGTAGTCAAATACTCTACAACTATGCTACGAGGCGGAATAAGATACTTATCTACTAAATAAAATAAAAATTTAAATAAATAGTTACCTACTTAGGAGCATAATCAAGCAGTGTTAAAAAAAAGTTTTTTTAACGTACAAACATAAAAAGTTTTTTACAATTTTTCCAACAAGCCTCGCTATCCCAATACTTAATCGGACATTTATTTCACTTAATGCTTAATAAAACACATTATTATGTAAATGTTAACAGTATGTGTATCGTGAATTTGGAACATTTTTCCCACCCAAAGAGCCTTTGATATTTTTGTATTGTGCGTATGGAAAATAGAAAACAAAGCTGTTTGTCAAATAGTCGCTGTAGCGTGAAATTTTTTTTAGCTTATTCGCTAAACTCTTTGCCATAAATAATAATGTCACATCACAACATGTGGTTTTCTTCCCTTGTAAAATACGTCATGTTATATGACACATAGCAAACAAGTCTGTTGATAATATCATACCGGTTTATTAACCGTGGTTTATCCGTATTTTGTTGGTGTTACAAAAGACATAGTGAAAATATAGCGTCAACGCTTTTAGAAAAGGGTGTTTTTTTAGACGTCCCTAGACAGTTACGTATCATTAAGTATTTGCCGCGAACTTCTTATTATGGGCTTTGTTTGTGTTTTCCGTGATTTTTAATTATGTTCGAAAAGTATTCAAAAAATAGTGCAGTAATAAATTATCAACCAGATATAATTTGTTTTAAATTTAAGTACAATGCTTTGATTAATAATTATTTTATATAGTTTTGTGTTTGTGAAATCACCTGCAGGCCTGGATGCAGTTTGTGGAATCCATATGCTCCACATGGGTAGCGGATATGGTATGATGATGATGATATAGTTTTATAATTGAACTAAAACCTTTTTTTACGATCATAAAATACCAAACCCTTTAAGGTTGTGAGTTTCTTTCAGTATTATTATTTAAGCGCATGTTGACAACATATATACGGAGACAAGTTGCTTGTTGACATTTTATTATCAATAAATAGTTTTTAACCCTTGCTAAAGCCGACGTCGAAATGTTTATCGTGCAAATATCCCTTAGAAATAGCTAAAAATATGGAAAAAAGAAAAGAATGTAAACTTTGTAGTTCGACCCTAGTAAGAACATAAGAACATTGAAATCACAAACACAAAACATGTTGTTAAAGTACCTTCATCATACTCTGTAATAATGCCTCTAATAAAGACTATGTAATAAGCGAATTCATTTATTTTTAATGCAAACAAATAAAAAATTATATCTTTAAGGCTTTCATAATGTTGAAGATTGTTTATTTGCCGGCGGCAATTCTCAATTTTGAATATGTGGAGATAAAAGGTCTAAAAAAATTACTATGTGGAGATGAAAGGTCTACCAATTTTATAGATTTGTGATATATTATTCACAGGGAACTCGTACAAAAAATGATTACCCAATCCTAACTAATTCCTAATCCAATGATATATTGAAATTATTATTTAAGTTTTAATAAGAAAGTCTTAAATCAGCTCTACTGAAAAGTTAGCGTTTGTTTGCGTAGCTGCTATCGATATGTTTATTAAGTCAGAACACTTTAATCACAAAATTGTCCTTACAAAGTATTTTTGACTTATAAATAGTCAATTTCTTCTACAAGGAATTTCTGAATATGTTTTAACGGTTCTCATATCCTCAACCCACTCATTCCAATACAATGCATTCTTAGATATGTTGTTTGTTTATGCCCTTATAAAAATATTTACATATTTTCCATACCATTTAATAAAAACAGGGTAGTATTTCTTCAAAGCATTAAGATTGAATTCTAATCTGTTTAAATCTTTTCTCTGATTTCCACATTTGTATGCAAATTGACGATGCATGTTTTCGCTATGAATTCCTGTCGAGTTGCTGAAACTATCTGTAATCATGCCTCGGCCATTGCTAGCAGCAATTACAGTCTTGCTTTACTATTGTACTTCCCGGGGAACTGTTCTTTATTGCACACAATAATCTTTTACCTCGGACACTAATGGAAGGGTTCACATTATTGAGCAATAAATATTTTATTAAGCTACAGATTGAACTGATTAGCTTTGTAACCCTGAACGAAATAGAGGGAAATTTAGAACAAAAAAAAACGTTACGGTTTTCCATTTTTATGGGATGTAAGGTAATTTGTGCAGTATTTTTAGTAAATGAAAAAAAATTTGGCTTAAAAATAAAAAGTTTACTTCATTTAAAGAAATATCATAAAGATTCTAATGTTGACAATATACGAAACAAGAAGAAAGAAATATTAATACAATAGAGTAGTTCCCGATAGCATGAATATCCTTGAAAACGTTATAAATATTTTAAGTATATTTTTACAATTCCAACGATATAAAACACAATGATCAAAAACGTTTTTTCATTTATAAATTTATGTTTTAAAAACATGAAATTACGAGTGACTTTTAACGCCCGTTATTGGCTAATGATGTCATACCCGTCCATTATAAAAGGCGGAAATTCATTACGAAGTGAGCGCTCATATTGATGTGACGTCACATCGCATGCGCGCCAAATGGAGGATTTTGCGAGCGATTTGAAAAAGCGCAATTTCAAACCACGCTAGAAAATTCATATGACATCGTAAAAATTTTAAAAAAATTCCCTTGATATTGTTATTTTTAAAAAAAAAAATAAATAAAAAATATAAATCGGAAAGATCCCAATTATTTGTTTAAACAAAATATGAAACTTATTAAATTTTTCAGTTTCACAAAGCTACTTTATATCTAATTTTAATAGAAATGTGTAACATGTGGGCACCACAAGACATGATACGTGGCCATTGTACGCCATGATCAATAAGCTGGTCACGGGCCAAGTAAAACAGCCTTAAAAGTGTAAATAAATACTTGTTGGCAGGTGTCCATCGTGGCGGCCAGCTCGTGTCGGTACCTGTACTGGCAGCGCTCCTCGCTGGAGTACATGTTCGTGAAGGAGACGTACCTAGCCACCGTGGTGGCCACGCTGGTGGCCAGGGACATCACCACCAAGCTGTACGCCATGAACAGCAAGCTGGTCACGGACAAGGGCTCGCACCTGGACATCCGTCTGCCGGGCATCACGGGGGCCATCACCACCACGGAATACCGCAGCCCTTCGAGGGTCCTGAAAGCCAAGCACATGATGGGTAAGGAAAACATTGTATTTTATAATACTGACGACAAGAGCTTTGATACTCACTTTTGCCCAGGGGTCGTCTTTCCCATTAGCGACTCCTGGGGCCCCCCATTGATTTATTAATGCACTTAGATTTGAACTGAACCCAAAAAATGAATGACACTTCACTCCGCCAGGCGTGTTTTCAGTATTTCTTTAACCGCCGGCCGAATCGGACGTTCAGAAAACATTCCGAAATGCCTTCCTGTGTAGTGAACCGTGTAAAAACCGTACGGATTATAAATCAATGGGGCCCCCTAATACCTGCCGTCTGCTCCTTTTGCATGTTAATGAAATAGTCCTCTGTCATATATCATAGTCAAGAGGGGTCCCATTATCCTAAGGTGGTCTTTGACCATAATTTGGTATTATTTTCTATTTCCAGCATCAATAAACGCAGATTTTTTGTGAATATTACACTCACACCTATTCATTGCAATGGTCAATTATACTACTACTACTTTCCCTTATCCGCACCCAATGTTGCAAAGGTCACTGCATCAGTACACCAAGTGCAGTGTATCTAGATCATTTTATTACATGAAGGTAAGATTATCAGTCTTACGCTTCAGTAGTACACATGAAAGATTAATATGAAAACTACATGTTAATAAATATTTTTCAAATTGACCCCCTTCGGGAATCGAACCTGTGACCTCATACCCAGTAGCTAAATGCGCTACCACTATACTACGAGGCGATCAATAATAGTGATTATAAAATACCTATTGAATACTACTGCTTTTATGATAAATCGTGCCTAGACCATTAAAAAATTATATATTAATTAATTATTAGTTTTATCGCGAATTACCTTCGCAAACACTATACTTACGAATAAAAAAATTACGAATATGAACTAAGTTTATTGTTAAACCTGAAGAAGTAAGGCCTTTATTTATGGGTGTTTATTTAGTTCGAAAAACAACCATTGTTTGTTATCAGATTAATTTAGCTATATAAAAATTAAACTCTAATATAGCGTGCGTAAATCGAACGAGTGCTGAAAATTGAGATCATAAATCGCTTAGAGTTTTATGATTATAACGGCCGCGGTCTTTGGAAATATTGTTTGTTCCAGGAATGAGGAAATCCACTGCTACCCGGAATTGAATTTTAAAAATGCTTTCGTGTAGACGCGAATATTTAAAAAATTTTAAGTGGGATGAAATATCCCAAAAACGCACGCAAAAATTAATAAAAAATTTTGAAAATAGCATCCATTTCAAAATCTTAAACAATGACGTCACTCCTTGTATCTAAGTGTAGTGTTTCGGTTTCCGTTTTTAAACCCCCGTAGCCGCGTTCCATGGCATTTTAATATGGAATACAATCTACATACAAGCTTCTATTGCAAAAAAGATGGCCGCCATTCAGTCTCCCTAGAACAGCTGTTAACAGTATATGACAGTTGAGTCGACGGTATATTTTATCTGTGCTTCCCGCGTCAGTTCGCATAGATTTTTGACAGTTTTGTTACTGGCTGGAGAAATACCATGGCCTTAAACAACCTGTTTTATGACGTCACTCCTGCAAAAATGACGCAGTTAGTACATAGTGGTATTTAGCGCGGTATTTGAAATGTGCAACTTTAAAAAATCGCATCTTCATCAATAACTTATAAAAAAAATATTAAATGTATTTTTTTTGTTTAGTTTATAGAAAAAAAACTTTAGAAAACAGTGGATTCCCTCATTCCCTTGTACCAGTAACATAATATTTTAGTTATTTATTTTGCCTTCCATTTTCTACATATTATGTTTACCTTCATATTGACAGGAATATCAGGTTATGGAAAAACGTTAAAGCAAACAAAATATTTTCGTGCTTTAATAAAATCAAACTAAATGGAGTATTTTTGTTAACATTTCGTATATATTACGTTTTTTTCTATTACTTTTCTAAATAATTGCGGGGTACGATTTGCACATTTGGCGCCTGCAGTTACCAAGACTTAATTTCTTGTTTTAATAAAATATCAAGATACGTTTTTATTCGAAAAATTATTGATTTTTAGTAAAAATTATTGGCGCTGTTGCTAAAATGTGCCAAACTATTGGATATTTGAGGAATACTTAGGACACAAATGTACTTATTTATTTCATAAGAATGCTCGAATATTATTTATTTCTTTTCGGCTTTGAATCATAGATAAAACGCTGCTTATTTTCAAAACACCAATAGTAAAAGGGTGCTTCGTTTCCTTGTTAATTTAGCACAAACTCTGATCATTACATAAGCCATACGTTCTGCTGTTTACGGGGAGCAATAGGTCAGGGTATAGGGGTTTCTTCTATCGCGATATCGCCTCGTTTCAAGCAGTTTAGCATATTCTCTGGGTAATCGCCTCCCACCGCAACACTACTGCAGTGATTGGAAGCAGATAACATTGCAATTATCTTTCTGGGTTATGGGAAACTACCACCAACCTGATTAGGCTGATTTGATAAGGAATGTGCAGTTTTTCACGCCATCTTTTTAAAGAAAATTCATTGGAAAAACAATATTCTTTTACACGGAGAGGGGTATGGCTAAGATTGGGATTTTCTTCTGATTTTTCTTGGCGGAGTTGCATTTTAATTACAATTAATTAAACACCTTTTGAGTTTTAACCACATTTTATTTCATTCATCGACCTAGGTTTCGTCACTACTGACATCCTCAGACTGGTCGGACCGCTGGCGCTGGCTGCTCTGAGTCGAGTAAAAAGTTATTAAAACTAAAAAAGGCGTTTTAATTTATTACAATTTGACACCTCAACAGAGACGAGAAGTTTGGAAGGAATATGGATATCCAGGCGTTTACAGGTCTTATGACCTGTCATTGGCTGGGAAATCTGGGCTTGTAAACGCCTAGATATCCATATTCCCTTCCAAACTTCTCGTCTCTGTTGAGATATCAAATTCTAATTATTAGCCCGTAATGGGTGAAATCCAGTTTTTGTCTACAAGTATTTGGAAACACTCAAAATGTTGCTTATTTTTTAGATGGTAAATGGGGCAGTTTAACAATCCTGCTAATAAATATTTTCTTACATGTTCCTAGTATCCAGTATTATTTTCCAAGAGTTGTATTCCATATTTTTTTATAAGTAATTATTTTGCAACTTGCAGAATACTACCAATAACTGTTCCAAAAACGATTAATATTTTTTTTCACGGATAGATGATTTTTCATTTTTAAACCCAAAATACATTTTGACGATCAAATCATTTGGTTTTGTTCTTCTATCTATACAAAATCGCGTCTATACGAAATTCTGCTTCGTTATGTTGTTGCTTAGTATGAAAGCACTTTTGGTATGTTAATGATGTTCAACTTGAAACCCTCTTTACACTACCGTTATTGTTTTATGCAGGAAATCCTTCCTTCAGTCGTTAGCTGATAGGTTTATTATCAAATAGGATCCTACAGACCGGATATTTCGTCATTATCCCGAGAGGTTATACAAAACATGACTATAATATTATGATAGGTAGTAATGTAATGGAGCTCTCAACAAAAACAGCACAAATTTATTGATTAGTACTACCTATAAATAATACAAAATATGTATGCATTATACGTGCCGAATCGTACATACCTATTACCTACATGAACTATAGAAAAATCCAAGCTTGAAACATTGTTCGAAATTACGGTTTTCATTGATCAGATATTAGAAATCTTATACGTTATCATAGATGAATAAAAATTAAGGAAGTAAGTTTTTTTTTTGTGTTCCTGTGGAACTTCAATACATATATCTGACCTGACATGTATTGTATCAAATAATTTCTTAAGAAACAGTTTAACAGAAGAATTTTACGTATTAGAGATAATTCCACTACAGGGCAAACCACGTTTTGTTTTGTCATATTTTATTTCAACGTGGATGAAAAAACTAAGATATTTAAATAAGTTCTCACCAAAAATTATTTAAATGGTCGGTTCAAAAGTGCTATTATTTTACACTACAAGTTTAAATTGTATTGTTCGTTACAATTACAATACAATAATTATGAACTGGTTGGTATTCATGTACCCAAATAACAGTAAAAACCATATTAGACTTGCGTTCTTGCAAAATTATAGGGCTGGAGCATTCTACTACCCAGTTATTGTAATTAAAGTGCTTATCAATCATAGCTTGTTTTGCGTTTTTTGCTTATGAATTTTTAAGTTAGATTATGCAAAACAATGAAGAATTCTGGAATTATTCCGTAGCTTTGTTTTATTACGAAGGTTTGCAAATCGTGTTAAATTAGTCATACGACACGAAATCGGTTTTTGCTTTGTGAACTAAATATAGCGAGTTAAGACAAAGTGGACCTTGACCGAGTTGGGGAACTAATGACTTCCATTATTCAAGTTATTCAAATTCTTTGGTGAAAACTTCCGCAAAAATGGAATCAAATATGATTTTCTTCAAAACGCAAGCAAGGAACAAAGTCTTACTTTCCTAATGAACCTTTATTTTAAACTAAATTTACCAGACTGTTGATGTCCATCAGTGGACGACCTTCTCCATCACAAGTTTTCTGTGGTTTTCTCGTCATCTAGGGCAAATGCGGAGAAGCTCATTTTAGTCCACATCAGATTATCTGACCCTATCCTCACACAAAGTAGAAGCAAATTAGAAGCCATGTACCCTTGTGAATGGTAAAGTAAATAATATAAGCTTTGTACATAATAAGCAACGCAAATAATAATGCAACTCATCCCTAAAAAAAAATTAAATTAAATAATTTTCTACTATGATTTGCAGTAGATATAGATATTATAAATTTAGGAGCTTAAACAGTAGGATATACAAGTACAGTATGTATATTATTTATTTGTTAACCAAACACTAAAACCTTGCGCACCAATTTTACAGAGCATTAGATTTACAAATTAATGTTCCGCAGCGGTTAGTTTAATTAGCTTGGAGTGAGTTTTTGAAATTTATAAAAAGTGTGCTGTGCTGCATGGTGTGCGAATATAAAAATATCATAATAATTTTATATACCTAACGCCTTCTAAGTTAAGCATATGGATTCCACAAACTGCCTCCCAGTTAAGCAATCTGTGTTAGTGTCATTGTGTAATTTGAAATTTTAAAAAATCGTGCTATGTAATTCTGTAATTTGATGTACAATATAAATATGTAATGGCTGATGTTCCAATTAAAGTAAAAGATATGTAACATTGTTGAATACCAAAATACAATAAATAAATAAATCGCTGCCAGTTCCTCATCAATCATATTTTGTAAATCTTGTATTTTTAAAAATAACTAAGCTCACCGATTAACCTAGATTTTCAGGTTGTCTTGAAAACAAACGGGGTTTTTATGTAAATGCTGAGATAAGGAACAATTTCCTGATAAGTGGGTCTCTGAGCAAGTTGGCTACAAAGGGCTCTAGCTGCCTTAGCAAGCGGACAATCACGCTTCTAGGGACCGGGCCTATTTACAGCGCTGATTAATTATATCATCCAAGTACTGAGAACCTGTGTGGGGCAAAGAAGATACCACCCTAAAGGGAGAGGTAACTACCCTCGAGGTCAGCCACAATTCCAAACGCGATAACGTACGATTCATAACACCTCTAAATCGCAAATCGGAAACCTTTTTATAATTTAACAATATTTCTCGATGTGTTTAATACCTATTGAAACGCATTGGCTTTTTCTACATTCAAGTTATTATTCTTAGGTTGAAATAACATCGCATTTTTGGCAGGAGAAAAAAAAATTTTCTTACTATTTTTTTTTCTGTCGCAGATCTAACACTAAATTGAACTTTTTAGAATTCTAATGACAATGTAATTTATCTTTTTCATAAAAGCAACCTTGCAAAGCTGTTCTATAGCTTTTATATAAATTTTTTATTCAAATGAGGGTAAACCCCCAACCAACAAAAAAAGTGTTTACTTCTAAGCTCAATTTCTAAGGTTTAATCTTCTTGTTTTTCATTTCACATAAATAATTTTAGGTATCAATAAAAAAAAACTTTAAAAACAAACAATTTAAAAAAACAGTTCTGTCCCGATAAACTGTAGATTTTTACAGTTTGTCGTTTGGTTCAAAGTTGTGCAAATAAAAATTCATTAATAAAGAGAAAAGAGGAAAATAAGGTTTAAATTATAATTTTTTTTTTATATAAACATATAAATTATTTAATAATTTTACGACAAGGACGGAAAAACACGCTTTTTGGATTAATATCTAAACGTGTGAAAAAATCATTGTTCTAGTGCTAAGTTCGGAGAAAATCGAAGAATACGATTGTAATGGAGAAGCGACGGCGAGTCACGAGACAAAAGTACGCGTATTAAGAGGTTTAGACTGGTTTTTAAAATTTTTATTTTTCTTACCAAAGGAGTTCGTACTAATATTAGAATATGCAGGTAACATAAACTCAGACAGTTTGACGTGTAAATTAATGATAGGAAACTGAATCATAACGACGAAGAAATTAACGGATATAATAAAATATTTTAATATCTGGTTCTTATCAGCCGTCATTTTTTTCATAGGTACATAGCACTGTAGGTTAATAATCGATCCTTCCTATTTGAAAACGTAACAGTTATTTTTTGCAGTTATGTTGCTAACAACGGTTTTCGGAAGAAAATATTTAGCTTATTGCTGTCACCTTAATTCGTATTGCATAGAAAGGGGAGGAGCAGGGGCTGAGCGAACTTGATAATATGGAGTGGATAGGTTTTTGTGAACATTTTTAGTACTAAACCTAACTTGTTTCTAGCGTTTAACCTTTCCACAAATTGATAACTAGGGCTAAAGAAGAGTCCAGCACAGGGCACAGGGCACAGGCATTAAGGAAATGTCTAGCTAACTCCGCACCCGCCGGCGCCGCCGGAACACCTCGCCTGTGGTGTGCCGCTCAACCTTCGTAATTTAAGGCAGACTACACACGTCACGTTTAAACTAAACTCGTGTAGAAGCTAACGGCGCATTCCTCGGGTGCTATAAGATGTCTCCACATCCTTCGGACGAGACTTTCTTAAATATCTCATTCAAACAAAAAAACGTATGGTTGTCTGTAAACGTCGGTTTTCGACGATAATGTTTACGTGATAACGTCCATAATTACCACATTGAGAAAGAAATCATACTTATAAGAATATGAAATTGAATTATTATTACTGAATTATCATTATTTTGTATAATACGAAGCAGGGGTTAAATTTAAAATTTTTTTATAAATATTTTATTTTTTACCCATTTTTAAAAAAATTTTTTTTT
>JAGVSP010002886.1:0-36861 GCA_022494985.1 Micrasema minimum
TTTGTTTGTCAAAATGTTAATAATAAGTGCTATTCTCTTCCACTGCCTTATGTTGGCAACCCTGCGACGTGAGAATAGGGCCTTACACGATGCATTATACAACAGTAACCCAATATCCAGAATAATAGTAAATACAACCAATTATTTCATGCCAATACTCGTGAAATTACTCAAATTTATCGTTTTTTTCTTCATATTTGTAAGAACCTCAATTTCACGACAAATAATTCAAAATTCAACCACTTCGTATGTGGAATTTATAAAAATTGGGTACTTACGGTAAGGAGTTTATTTTATTATATTTTTATTTGGATAAACTAACAGAAGGAAACAAAAACAAATAAGTATAAACCACATTGATTGAAAAAATGTTTAGCCCGTTTTTTTACCAAAATGTAATAATATCTTATTTTCAGACGTACCTACTTAATTCATCGTATTTAAACCATTTGAATACCTATGTAAGTGTATTATTTTAAACTATGTATATACCCAAGCTTGTATATACTCAAGCTTGTATATACCCAAGCTTGTATATACCCAAGCTTGAATAATCATACCTAGAGATGACATAATACAAGCTCGTTAAAAATTCGGTACAAAATATTTTCAATTTTATTTTGCCTTAAAAATAAAATCTAGCAGTTATTGTAATGGAATCGAGTTATTTCTTTCCTTCGAAAAAGAATTTCAGAGAAGAATCATTCCATACTTAAAAACTACCGTGCCTAGTGTTGTCTAGTGACAGCTTGTGACCCCACTACGTCACTCATACGTCATCACTGTGCATCTACGTTATCACTAGACATCTGCGTCACACGTTTCAAAGTGTGAGTGTATTGGCCTAACTGCTGGAGTCATTAGAAGGTGGAATTTGATAATAAGTGGTGTTATGAATTTTTTTTAAACTTGTTTGGTAACGCCCTTCTAGTGAATTCTTTTTCGAAGTTTCTTTCATATGAAATTTACTACATCTCTTTAACCCAGCTCTTTAAGCGCTGTTTTTGCAGTGTCGTATCACACAAGACGATAGGTGGTGTCCATGGACATCAATTTGATTTAAACTCCGATGAACCATTTTGTCTTTTCTGTAGAATGTGTAGAATATACTATTATACAGCTTTAATTTTTTTTTACTGATCTTTGTAGTAACGAACTAAATTTGCATTAAATTTTATTGCTTCGGCAGTAACCTCTTCTCGTATAAATACCATCAATTTTTCATCAACTCAAATAATATTAAATACAGAAACAGTATCCATGTTTAATGAAAACTTTAAAATAATGTAAGGGATGTTTCTCTGATAATAATTATATTTTATGATTTGATGTAATTTAAAAAACTAAGATATTTACCAAGTAAAAGATAGTAGTAGGAGACACGTACCTACCACTGTTTGTAATTGTTTGGTGTATATGTCTTTTGATAGAAATGTTTGTTCATTGTATTGTCACTGCGTCAGGTGATTTTCCGGCTAATTTAATATTATATTTACCGTGTGCGTTTTGTCATGTGGCGTATATAAATTTCATACTAATGATCACCGCGCATGAACGTCAGATAAAATCTAAAATGGTGTAACGACAATGCTAGCCTTGTGATTGGTCGGAGGCAATTTATAACAAATACGAAAAGGAACTAAAAACTTTTCCGCCATATCAATGCCGAAAGCTTTCGGCGTCTTGGCCCAACCCAAATGCGCAGTAATGCAGTCACTTATCATAAAAAGAACCGGTTTCATAATACGCTATAATTCTGTAATGTAATATAACATTTTCCCCTTTTTATGCTGACGCGTAAAATGTTGGGAATGTTTTTGTATGCTGAATACCTCAGCTCGCCTTTTGAGTAGAGTGCGACACATTAAAAACGTATCAAAAGTGCCGCAAAAGTAAAAATTTACGCAATTTCCTAAAATTCAATTTACGCAGAAAAAATAGCTATTTTCGAATGGTACAAAACTGTTAATGTTAGTTTGTTTTTAACTCCTCAAAGCTGTTATCTTGATGTCTTTTTTGACCTCCAGTATTGAAAAAAAAGTCATTTCTTGTTAGTCATATATTATATACTTATAGGTAAGTAAGAACAAAAAGCATATAAAATAAACATTCCGCCTGGCCACATTTCCTATTTGCGTATTGCGCAAGTACAAAATTATTTTACCTAATATGTGATTTGCACAATATACCAATGTTTTTATTTTATGTAAATTTCAATAAAACAAACGCAAATAGGAAATATAAAACTAATGACAACTAGTCGTATAAAATAAAGGCAAACCTATAATTATTTTAATCAGCCATAAAGTATCCAATAATAAATGAATGGATTATTTAATGGTTACGGCTAAATAATTATAACCGAAAGGCTCTTTATTTTGCATAATAAAATATCCATAATCATTACTCTTAATTTGATTGATGTTTTTGTGTGTGAACACACATAATACCGCAACCCGTGGTCAAATTACCGACATTTAACCGCACACGACACAGAATTATATTACACGAAATTTGTATGCGTATCATGTCTCGAACATCGCGGAAAACCACCCAAAACGGATTCCGACCGAGGCGATACTTGGCGGAAAAAATCGGGGCCGTTCAACAGAGGATAATGACAAGTTTAGTGAATTAGTTTCAGGCCGGAGACGCAATGGACCGTGGTTGAGTCCTGGTTGTGTCATAACATCCCTTTCATCCGTCACTCACACGTCACCAGATAATATTCCGACACCCAGCACGGCTAATCCTATTGTGAAGGGATGCGGTATTGTTAATAGTATCTTGTGATTCCTGTCTCGTGTTAAAATATTTCCACAAAACATGTTTTCGCCAAACTGACACTAAATAGCCACCTATGCCGCCGTCCCTGTCATCTTAAGGTAAGTAGGATCCTACCTAACGTCTCAGATTCTTAATAAAGTTTGGTTTCAAAGGACTAGGGTTCTGCATATTTTTTTCTGATTGGCGCGCTCCCACAATTCTTATTGCACAAAAATAATTTAGCTATCTCAGACAAAATTATTAAACTGCTGCAACGGATACAAAAAGCATAATGATGATGACTTGCGATGTCGTCAAAGTATCAAATGGCAAAATGATTTTGTGAATAGACCTTCATTATAAAGTTTGTCAATTGAATACCAAATTATTCATTGTATTCTCAACTGAGAAATAATACCACGCGTAATGAAGAAATAATTATTACTGTCATACAAAATACACCATTAGGCTAATTGCTTGGCGCACGACCGTGTTTCTACAATTCAAAATAAAAATTCCACCTAACAGTAAATCGTTCACCAAAATAATATTTGGAGGCAGATTGAAACCGCAGATAAAGCGCCATTTTGTAGATAATAACAAACTACTAAAGTGTATTCCTAGGCAATTATGTTCATCGCGTCCATTATAATTTCATCAACTGTAGAATTACGTATCGGGTTTTTTGTATGACAAAACGTTACGATTTTGTTTGGCGGCAGGTGCTGGAAATGTTCACGGATTACCTACCCGAATATCGAATATTCTGTAATGTGTTCAAGAAGGTTTGGGTGTATTATCCACGGTATAAATAGTGTACCGTTCCTCTCCCTCCTCCACACTCCCCGACACCCCACTGGGGCAAGCGCTAAGAGAAGGCACCCTATTAGCGATTGGTCGTGGGCAGTTAGTTGACCAGACCAGTCCGTTTATCCGAGAAACGTCCGTTGTCATTAGCATTACAGATTCGCACCATCCGAGGTAAGCAAGGCTGGGCTGAATCAATTTCAAAACTCATGCTAAACCCATCAATAAAAAATGCCAGCTCTGCTTAGTAAAATCTAAAACCGTAATTTAAATATAAATTCCCTTTTGATTCTGCGGATACCTTTTGTTTCCATTATCCTAAACTTCCTGAGCAAACGCCTTGGGGTTTGCGGAGGCTTCACACTTAGACTTCATTAATTTATAACCGTCATTGTTTTTCTGCAGTATGATACCATTCGCTATTATTGCGCTGATAATTTCTGTGAAGATTTATGCAGCACATGTTATCAATTATCGTTTCTGAACAAAGCACAAGTTTATTGTGTTTGTTTCTATTGTTATCATTTCATCTTATTGTTAACGGAGATAACATAAAACAGATAAATCACATTAATTCAAAGAACTGAATGATGAAGATCTTATTTTGACACCATTCTGATACATAAATAAAAATAAAACGAATAACTTTGATTGGCATATTGAAGCATTACGTTATTTCAAAAAATAAAACCAAATAAGAAAACAGATGTGATAAATATAGTAAATTGAAAATACTTTCAAATAACTAAATTCTAGTTGGTATTTAAAAGCACAAGTGGCTTACAAAAAATTTTTATATCACACCCATTTTATCTGCATTAAATTGGAACCTTTTTTAAAAATAAAATTGTTTAATTTTGGATATAAAAACAATAATATTGTGAATGCGTTATCATCCTTAGTTAATTAAAAACGCATTTGGTTTTCAGAGGACCTATCAAATTAGGCTAATAAATCAAATCGTAAAACAAATTATAATGCAATCTTTATTCATAATACTAATTTAATCAGCAAATTCAATAAACTGCTAAAAAATATTACCTTTAGTGTGAATAGATAAAGGTAGACGGGTAGATATTGAAACAAATGATTATTCAATACAATGCAATACAATATTACATGACCAATATCTTGAAACAATCTTCTCAGCCTCATTACGATCCCTTTCACCACGCCGCCATACTCGCTCCTTTATTTTGTGAGTGCAACAAATTAATTGCGCTTGATTTGTGCGCATGCGCAGCCGCTGCATCCTACGTGTGCGCACTGCACTTTGCGCACTGCACTTTGCCGACACAGAGATCTATCAAATTACACCAAGACTGCAAACATAATACGAGAGGAAATTATTTTATTATTTTACTTCATATCCGGGTGAAGATAGGTCGAAATGATCAATGTTCATTTCCAGCAACAAATAGATATTGTAACGCTAAAATTGTACGTTCTTCTTCCTCTTCTTTCACCACGTTCGCTTCTATATGGAGCATGTGGACATCACCAGATCCCTCCAGGAGACCCTATTGCCAGCCAGCTCTCTCGCTTCTCCCACGTCAGTAGCTCAATCACAGATAACAATCGACGTGCTAATAAGCGACGTGATAACGTTTTCTCACCATGGATGTTTAACGTTTCCGCGATCACAATGGAACATCCGTTAAAAGTTATCGATCGGGATTATTAATTACCGCTTTAAATATGAAAAATACGCCAAAACTGTAAGTAAAGTAAAATAATTTAGTTTTATAGAGTTTTAATTGTTTGTGCACAATTTATCGTGCCATTTATTTGCTTTAAATCAATAAAAGCAATAAAACGAAACATTTGTCAAAGTATGCCTCTTATCCATGGTGCTTGGCAACGCGACCGTGATATGAACGTATGTTCATTGTGATCGGTCAAATGCTTAGCACGTTGACAATCATCTGTGATTGAGCTACAGGCCCGCATCCATCAGCTCCTCCAAATACATCCGGAAGATGGTCATAGACAATCAAACACGCATCTGATTGATATCTAAAAGTGTGAAAAAATCATTGCTCTAATGTTAAATTCTAGGGAGAAAATCGTGGTTATAAATACGTTTGTATGGAAAAGCGGTCGCGAGTCACGTGGTGTGGTGTGCTCTTTAATTTATATGTTTAAACAACATTTAATGAGTTTTGTTCAAAAATAATCAGGATCAGCGCACTGGTCCAATAGCGTGTGAATATGATTAAAATTGAGGATCTTCTCTGCATCATTTGCCATGCAGATGGTGGCTGTCCTGATAGTCGGCACTATCTGACAAAGGTTCCCGATGACGACACCTAATTATGACATCGTATGAGTTATTAAACTTGAAGCTAAATCACGACAAACTGTAACATTAACTTGGCGATGATCTGTGAATTTCAAGATACAAGTTTCGAGAAAAATTTTACGACATACATGTGTTGAATATTCGGTAATTACAGTTTTTTAAGATACTTTAACGTGCATGAGTTACGTTTATGACAAACTCATTGCAATACTGTAAAAACCTTATTATCTACACACATTAGACCTCGTTTAGATGGGTAGTAGTAAATCGGCATAATAATAACTCAAGCCAAATGTTTTTCTCTATTGAAATTTACACATTAATTAAATATGCGATAAACGAAAAAATACAACAAATTTTTGCGTCGTCCCACTATATTATCCAATGAGTTATTTGTTACACGAAGACAGCTAGTCTTACGCTTCAACGCCGCGCCAGTCCATGGATATCCCAGTGAGGGAACATTATTATTGTATTTAAAAGAAAAACTTACAGTGTACAAGTTCAAATAAATATGAAATATTTTTATGTGAATAACCATAATATACAGGTAAATATTTCGTATCGACCCCGTGGAGAATCGAACCCACGACCTCATTCATTTGAAAGTTGCAGCCTTTAGAAAATCGTGTCACACGTTAAAAGGTCTACATAATTGTTTACAGTCTACAAAGAAAAGACGAATATTAATGACCAAACAATTAAAATACCATTATGATTAGAAATTATACTGCTCTTCTTTTTAGAAAATTCGTTCCAACTATCCTTATGTAGCTTTCATAACTACATATACATACTATAGTATTTACTGGAAAAAATAAGATGTTATTTGCTTGCGATTAAATGAAAAATTGCTGGACATTCTTTGTTTGGCGACGAAGATTCTTGAATTACTTGGCACACTTACTTTATAGAACTCCATATTTATCAATTTGATAATGCCCTAACAAGGCGAAACAACCGTCGCAAAATAAATAGATATAAAAAATATAAATATGCCCAAATCTCGTTTGATTTCAATATTATATATTATATTACGTAAGTTTCATTATTTAATATAAATAGATTTCAGCCCCGCAATCAACTTAGGTACTACGATTAAATTATTTAGATATTGGAGTTTCCTTCCTTGGAGGAGTTGGAGAGATTAATATAACATTTGTAGAAACATCATAAAATATATACACTAACTTGAGGCAAAACAATTAGTTAAATCAGTATACGGACTTCGTTGTTTCTCAAAAAAGGGGGTTGATTAGTAGATGAGGATCTAGGTACAATACGATTTCTTTGTAAATCCTTTTTGCAAAACTTACCTTGATTTTTGCATTAGACAAAACAGTTTTCTGACAAATGCATTAAAAAAACGCACATGAATGTAACCTTGATATGTTATATTTTCCAATATTTCAATAGTACAGTGTGTGCCAAAATTGTAAGTAGTCCCTTTTCAACCAATGTGAAATATTCATTAAATTTCCTCGAATATTGAAGATAATGCTTAATGAAATAAAATATAAACCCACTTGTTATTGTATATTATTTTAAAATTGTAATAAATAAATAATTTGTAAAATAACACTGAGAGACTTAAAGACGAATGCAAATTAGGCTTACTGTCAAACAGAATAAAATTAATAATACAGATAAAGCTTATATTATTTTAATTATTGGTATTACATATTTGTTAATTAGATATTACCTACTGTTTTTACTGAGTTTATTACGTAGAGTTTTTGAAAAATATTTTTCCTCATCATTCCAGCGATTTGTGTATTTGAAATAATCACGGGTTGTGTTGAAGGAACGCGAGTAAAGGGGGGTCACCTGCAAGATGGATAGACCAAACAATAAAGGATATAACAATATGGCCCATGACGGGGAGCAATGCAAGCTATTGGTGCAGTGTATTCCTGTGCAATCAGTAGACCACGAAATTAAGCATTGAGCAGAGCAGTTATTTCTACTTATTTAACTGCCATTAGCCAACGACTGCTAGACACAGACCTCTCTCATGTTGGTCCATCAAAGTCTGTCTTGGGCTTTGAGCTACCATCTGGATCCTGCACTTCATATCGTCATTAAATTAATTTACTAATCATCTCAAATTGTAAACAGTGTCAATTGTTTGATGCGCGTTTGTAGCGACACACCTAGTACCCAGTAAATATCTCACAGTGCCGGATACGGCAGCGCGTCAGGATAGACAGAATTAAAAAACGCTCACAAAAACAAGTTCGAAAACAATTTATGAGACATTAATACCAAATTGACACCGGATAGATCGGTGTGGGGAATGATTAAAGAAGCAATAACAAGTCGGCCCCTGTCTGTTGTGTGGCCTGAACCGCCCTGTAATCATCTCGCCGGCCGGTTATTAGGCGCGCACTCGGGTAGGCCAGGCCGTATACCTCGGGAACTCACTGGCACTGTACGGATTGTACTATGCTACGAACCGCCACTGTTCCTGGTGCCTGGTGCCTGGTGCCTTGCGCGGGCGACCATCTACTTTTTAGTAGGTACTGATTTATATGAACCTTTGAATCTGTACCCCAATGTTTAAGTAATGTTATTTTTTGACGTGATAACGTCTGATAAATCGATGAACGCCGGCTGCACACACGAAAAAGCATGACTTATTGTCACGTTCCGCCTGAGCCGAGTGTGCAAGCGAGAGCGCGGAACAAGCGATAGAGAGGCACGATCGGCCTAAGCGTTCGGTTTGTGACGCATCTATCTCTCTTCCACTACATCGGCCGATGCGTCCGAGTAGAAGGGAGACAGCAGCAGCACACAAGCCATAAAGTGAAAATGAAATTCCAGATATCAAATTTTATAACTGTCATCTGTTTAAAAGGAAAAATCAGTAGTAAGACTTATACCATAAGTTATCGACTTTTCTTCATAACAATAAGTCTACATATTTTAAAGTTTTTACTTGGAAACTACACGTTGTTAATATGTATTGCGAACAAACATGGAAAAACATCAGTAGCTACCCAAAGTATTTCAAATTATAAAGTATATACAGTTGTACACTTCGGTATTCTAGAACCTAATTTATCAAATAGATAACGCCCGAAACTAAAGGTCGATGTCACTTGTTGCACTCTCTGTAGCGAGTAAATCATACCATGATGCCCAAAACACTTTATTCTTCTGGGTCAAGAAAATAAATTTAGTAAGTTGTTTTCAGATAGCATTGTAAAATAATAGCTTTCAGCATAAATATTCGAATAAATTTAGGATACTGGAGAGATCAAATTATTGAGATTATTAGTTGAAAACCCTTGTTATGTATCGAGTTATCAGCGATAATGTTTGCTAACTATAGTATATCTCCTGCTTAAATCCATAGAAATAAATGAGGCAATGACTGTTATTTAAACTAGTAAGCTACTTTTCATTGGTGCAAGGGTTTTCGGTACATGAATGATTTGTTGAGATTACGTTATTATTTTGTAAATCTACATGCAGGAAAGACGATCGAGTCGTACGCATCTAGACCAAACCGATGGTATCACACATGAAAATTAATATGAACATCAAATGTAACCTATAAGATATATCACGTTTTTCCTTCGAATCGAACAGTGATAGCGAAAATATATGGCACCGTAACCAATGTTGCAAACACAATGCTACGAAAATATTCAATGTAACGTAATTATGAAGAACTATGCTTAATGAAATAAAAAAGAAGCCCACTAGTAAATTGTTATAATTTCTACAATAGCAAATAAGTAAATAATATGAAGAAAATAACAACCGATTGCATCTTCAAATTATGCCTACTGCATCTGAATCCCCCAATATAATAAAGTGAATAAAAGCTTTCAAGCAACATTGTTAATTTTTGAATCCCATAGCTTGTTTCTGAATAGTCTTAGCAGTAGCATGACAGTTTATAATGATCATTGACATAAACGCGATAGAATATAAAAATGACGTAACACTCAAGCTTTCACGCTCCGTGATGGAATTGAATCAATGCAGGGATAATCCGGATCAGGTAACAGCTACCAGCTACAATCCCTTCAACTTGCCATTCTTACAATAACTTCTTGTTCATATAAAGGATATACAGCTTGGTACTTAGTTACTTTCGTTCTTACTCTGAATCTCATAATAGTTGTGAGATGAGTCTGCAGCAAGCAAGCGAATTGGTAGTGCAATTTTCAGTGGCAAACATTCAGACGCACGACATTTTCCATTATTCATTATGAATTAGTATCATAATTTCTGATTTAATTTGCATTAGTGCAGATTGTGTAACACCACAGACCTCGATTAATTTGTAATGTTTCAAATACTATATTCTTCTTGTGAGGATACCACACATACTGGATCATACATTTCATATCGACTTATTTTATGCATATGTATTAATCAACTATTAATTTATGAATAAAATGTGGGTGTCCAATTGAAATGATTTTTCTCAATGGTTCAATGTATAAGTCTTATCCTGTAATATCTAGACCTGTGCTGGCATTTATTGCAAAAGCGATTGGAAAGACCGTAGGTAGTGATGTATTCCATAGCTTGGAGTTCTTTTACATTTTGAGACATCTAGCCCAACAAAAAGTTTCTAATACACCGACATTTCTTGCATTATTAAAAGAAGCTCGTAACAATTGTTGTAATCCTAGCATCTGTTAATTTTCTTTTTAATTCATACATCATCTAACGCCCTCTCAGTTAAATTAGAAGCGCACACTCGGTACGCCTGCCAGCTATACCTCGGTGAACTACATTGGTAATTAATTGTAATATGCTGTACTGAACCGCCATTTTCGTTCCTGGTATCAAACATTGCCCTTCATTCCATTTATACCCGTATTGAGCTTGCGTGGGGAATCGCATATAAAATTTAGTAAGGTCCAGATTTATATGAATTTATGAAGGAGTAAATAACATTTGTTCGGGAAATGTATATTTCGTATGTAAGATGATACCGCCGGATCAATCGTATTTACGACCGGCTGCACACACCGACGACAAAGCATGACTTAATGTCACGTATCCGCCAGAAGCCGAGTTGCCAAGTCGAGAGCGCGGAACAATCCTATAGATTGATGCACGATCGGCCTCTGAGCGTTCTCTTTTTGTGACGGATCATAAATTTCACTTTTTTCTTTCCACTTACATCGCGCCGAAGCTTCCGATTTAGAAGGGAGACTATCAGCAGCCACAAAGCCAATAGTGAAAATGCAATAAACGAGTGCAAAAAAATGTTAAATTTCTGGAAAAAAAAAAAATTTTACAATTTCAATAAATTCCTGCTTTGTATATACAAAATAATGCCTAATTCAGTAATAATAAATTCAAATCGTTGTTTCAAAAAAATAAGCTATTTTTCATCAATTTTCTTATGATAATGTATCACGTTATTACGCAAAATTATCGTCCGTATCAAACCGACTTTAACATGCCAACCAAAATTTTTGCTAAGTATTAATATGTTAAAACACGTAAATAAAAAACAACTGTTTAATTAATTTGTCATCTCGCGTGGCATCCCAGCGAACCAGTAATAAATTATTTAGTAAACCTTCTGTAATGCTTATTTTTTTCATGCATATTAACGAATAAATTTGACTCAGTCTGTTGGATCGTTTCGTGAGATCTTTGCCATCTTTCCAATATATGTGAGTAAAAGGTGACATCAGTTGTACAATTAATATATATCTATAATATGAGCCTTAGACCGAAGAAAAACTTTTTCCTTAAATAAATATATACATATCTGTCACGAATAAATATAATTCACAACACCAATTTTCGAAATGATGCTTTTTCATGCAGTTTTCATAATTTTCAATGGTAAAAATCATCCATTTATATTTATAGTAAAAATCATACACAGATTATTAAACATATGAAAGAAAATCTGATATTTTCACATAAATCATAATATTGATTATTTTAAATGGGTGAATAGGTAGCATTGAAAATTTCTTTGAATTGTAAGACTATTGCTAATCATAATGAGTTTCTGATATTTTTATGAAAAATGAGAAAAATTAATGATAAAAAAATTGTTGACGTGTACCTATGGTTTAAGTTCGAAAAATATGTGTATTTTCAATGGACAATGGTCACCACACTTTTTTATGACATTTAAAATTGAATTTAGGCACTGCTATACAATATCTAATTCCAAGGTGTTATTTGCCACATGCCACGTGCAAAATGCAAAATGCAAAATGATTGCATTTGCTTCCAAATGACATTTCTCAGCATTTTCCCCGAACTGAACTTGCAACCCGCCCCTCCCCCGGAGATAGCATCTTCCCCTCCAACCCCCTCTTCTTTGTCGGCTAAACCTCCAAAGGGTTCATACGAAATAAAAAAAGCTTAATGGAACTACACCCAAATTAATGTAGCTCGCCACTTTGAGGTGTTATAGAAAATTGACGGTTAGTCAACATCTTTATAAATATTATTATTTGGGGTAATTTGTGAAGATGAAACATTTCATCAGGCTGGGCAGAGGACGGGGAGCAATTTGTGTAGGATTATCATGGCGGCCAGACGTATAATCTGCCATTTTGTAAGTGCGCTCAACACCCTAGCCGGCGCGTTATCACGCCCGCCGACCGAATATCTATCGCCTCATTTCGCTCCCAAAATCGACGTCATTCGTCACGTACTTGTTCCGGTGACGACACAGGTAGATATGGCCATGATTCACCATAAACCCTACACTGATCTCACAAATAACTAACTATCATGCCATTTCCCCGTAGGAGCAGGCAGAGAGGATAGAACCCCATACCACTCTGTCCTGACACACTTCCTTCGCTTCCTCTACATTTATACATATTCTCATGCACACACGCCGGTTATGTCGACATTCAAGTATTAGTCGTACTTGATCATGCCGTGTCCTTTTCGGCCTTCCTCGACTTGTGCATCCAGGCACACTAAGCTTGCATTATAACTTCTTTTAGCCGTTCTTTCATCAATCTAAAAATATATTAATTTAAAAATGTATGTACACGTAATATTCTTCTATAATCCATCACGCTCCAATCAATGCATTTATAGTGTATGTTTGGTAACAATTAATTCTTATTGTAAATTAATATAATAGGTACTATCATAATTTATTTGAACCATTGAAGAACCATTGAGAAATCCTTTGGAACCTAAGCAAAAAAATTAGCAAAATTACTTGTTCCTTTACTCATAAGTATTGTGTTATAAGGGACCGAAAAGATTAACTCTTCTATGGAATGTCCTCTACATTTCTAACGAGGTTTTCTCCTGATTGTTCAAATCATGCTTAACTCCGGGTCAGGTCTCTGAGGTAGGAAAAAAACAACAAGAAAAATCTTCAAACAACCCGAACTCTCCCACACTATAGCTTTATAGTTTTGTTCGCTACCAGATTTTAAAAAAATATATATTTATTAGCTTTTTTTCATACCCTTAAATTAGATAAAAAAAACGTGCACATACAAAATTTGGTGTAACGATAAAGAAATAAATTATAAATAATGAAAATATGATATTTTCACCAAAAAACAATACCTACAGGTTCGTAAGGATCGATATTCATAGAAAATCTGTATTCTTGTTTATGTTATATCTTTTTTAATACATTATTACGGGTGAACGCCTTGTTCCTCAATCCTTAAATGTGACTTAACCTCTAAAGTAATCATAAGGACCCCTCGCCGCTTTACAAGCAAACCCCAGCATTAAGATAGAATGTAAAATTCTCCATATATTTTTCTTCGGGGGCATAAGTAATCGCACATCTCAACTTTAAATATAAGTTTTAACAGAAATTTCGAGGTATAAGTGAATTTTAATGGTTGAATCATAAATAACCATCAAAGAGGCAAATTATTGCAATATAAAACTGGCTTGAACCTGCATTTTCATATAATTCAACTGATGATATCTGGACTGATCATTTTTATTTAAAAAAAAATAAACTGGAATTACGCTGGAAATGAAAGCAAAATATGAATCTTTGAACACAAAAGTACATAAAACTAATAAAATAATTGGTAAATAAACAAATTACAATTTTATCGACAAGTAAACGCCACAAGGGTTTCAGAATATGAAATCAAAGCTCGCACCGATACTCAAAGGTGATTCTTCCGCTCCCTGAAAAGTAGTTAAATAGTGAAGTCAGCAAAATGAATTCATCATTCAATTACTGGCCAACATAAAATTTGTATTTTTTTATCAAGTGGTGAAATTTCCCTATCTTTTCTCACCTCCGGTGGGTCCTCTCAGGTCGTAAAGCAGAGTACAGAGTAATAAACAAATAAAATGTTCAGTAGAGGTAATGGCCGCCGTATGAACAGACCCCGCACAGTACCGGCATTATGTGGGTGGGCCGACTTTACTACTGGCGTGATGTTCGCCCTGTCATTATAATATCACTCTAGCATTTACCTCCAGATACTTCGTACCGCACTAAACCATGCCGAGTTAGGACTTCAAATCACGGAGATGTATAATTATAGAGAAATAATATGTTTTACACGTTTGTACATTGATAATAACTCTTAATTGCGCAAACTTATAATTTATTTGTTTATTTTATTTGTTCCAAACCTCGTTGCAGCGTACTGCATTTTTATTAACATAGGTACTTAAACCAACATCTTATGTAAACATCCATATATGTACTTTAGTAATAGTAAAACAACAAAAAATAAACATTACAACCTTCAAATTACAACAAAAGGCAAACAATTAAACACAAATTGAACAATAATTTATTAAATAATCGACGATATTTTGGGAAAAAAATAGCAAAAAATGTACAAAATAGTTTGAGAAAATATGAACGATAAGATAAAAATTGTACGGATTGAAAAATGCCCTTTTTTCGTTTAACTTAAATCAGTACCGGCTAAATCTTTATTTATACCAGCTAACTTGCCAAGCCACAAAAATATTCAGAAAATTTATTTCAGTAAATAAATTCTCAAACAAAAAGTCAAGGCCAACGGCTTCTTTGTTTGAATATTCTCTCCTAAAAGTGATTCCTCAAATCTCGCATCCCTTCATTAGGCCGAAAGCGTAAGGCGGAGATAATCTGCGGGATCTTTATCCGACTACGGCCAAGGATCGCGATACTAAAGCTTTTTGCAAATGGCGTCCAGATATTCAAGCAAAGAGCTAAAAGGGATTCCTGAAATGAAAGATGTGAGAGAGTAAAGAGATTTTGGTTTGGAGCTTTTGTATCGGAGCGATACTGGAGGTGGTGTTGGGGATTTCGGGATAGGGCATTACGGGTTAACCCGTATCTGGTCGTCATTCCGCGCCACCACGTCCACAAGTCAAAACTGGGTAAACTCCGCGAGAAAGTAAATTCCGAGATGATAAGAATCTCCACGCCAACCAATAGCAGTGAAATATACTGTTGGCGTGCTACATTATCGTAGATCCTCTACATCTGTGCCAGACCATTCCGCCCCGGAATTATCGCGCCCGACAGTCGTTTGCTCCGCAATTTGTCGGGTATACTCGTTTGCTCCACAATTTGTCGCTATATTATTTCGTTATCTGAGAGTGGCCGGGGGCAAAGTGCCATCACTGCAAACTGCCGTCGACGAAACTCCCTTATCTACAACTCCGCGCACAGCGTTAAAATAAGAAAAGGATTGTGGGAAATGTGCTCGGCAGTTTATTCCTGCCTCCTACTCCTGACTCCCACCTCCTTATCTGGGGATGTACTCCCGCTGTAACGTTTTATTTTATTTTTATAAACAACTAACTTTTGCGTAATCTCACGTAGTTAGAAAACAGCACAATCTAATTTAATACAACAATAACTAAACGCTTAACCCCACATAAAAAAAGCAATACCTATAAGAAGCGTTTCTATATCACAGAAGGACCAGGAAATATTTAAATGACAAAAATATCTAGTAGTAGTAGTAGATCATCATCGATAGTGAAGGTATATTTTTAATGCTTTTTGTAATGATTAAACCAACTAACCATCACGCAATTTCACCGAAGGGGTTAGCAGATAAGGCATTCCTTAAAGTTCCAAAATTGACCATTGAAAAAATCAGTATGTATGTAAAAACTCAACTCCAAGCAAGTACATAACTTTTTTTTAAAAATTAATTTAAAAAAAAAAAAAAGTAATTCTACTGTAGATACCTACAGCCAAAAATTATAATTCAAATACGGTGTGTCGTTTACTGGTACATTTTTTATAAATAACATTAATGATAAATCCATGTCTGTGCTATGTGGTACAGCGCCAGTCGCGAAGAAGATAATGGCCGCCATTCCACTCTCCCGCCCTTATACACCCGCGCCCTCCCTTGGGCGGCTGAGCCCCCTCCCGGACGATCAGATAGCGCTCAGCAATAATATGACGACACTTCACAGTGCTCGCTTTTTAGCGTTGTGAGCATTTCGGGTCCCGGAGGCGCCCCCTGCCTCCCGACCCCCGCCCCAGCCCACCGGCCAACTTATCGCCAGTAGCTAGACGAAAAGGCATAAGTTATGTTTTAGAGGTTTCTAGTAAAATTATAATCAACGACTTTACCTACTAAACTTTTTCCTTTATTGGGATTTGATACAACCTGCAAGGTGATATAGCTCAATTCTAAACCCACATATTTATGCAATGTTAGTTAGAGATTTACACTAAGCAAGTTACCTATATACTTGCAACTTGCAACCCTATCTAATGCTGGCTACAGATGCAACTTACGATTTACGATCCAAGCTCTATTTTCACACACTACAAGGAACTGATGTTTTTGTGCTACGAATTGCTACAACTCGTAGAGGGTTTTTTTTTTTTTAATTGAGCTCTTATTTTATATAATACCTAAACAGTGCACACAAATTCGTAATTCTACTTTTTTATTAATTAATGAAAAAAATTGACTAAAATATCGGAAAAAAATCGGATAGAGTTTTTTCTTACTGAAATGTGTTTTTTTTCACTTTTTCCGGTCTTTAAAATTGTGTTATTTTACATACGCTCTCTTGTCTCGGAACAGGCGTTATACGGGCACTTTACGTGAGGGCAGATAGGGATGCTAATAGAAGTTTTCATGAGATCGCTGCGAGGAAACGTTTGTTGAGAGAACGTTTTACGACGGGCGGCGGCGGCGGCTGAGGGCAGAACTTTCTCGACTCTAAACAGCGATCGTGCTCGTCTGGAATCTTCTCCAATATATTTTCTAATGTAAATACTAGTTAGTCCTAGCTGATGTTTTGCTTTCAAACAATAGGGCAATGCTGAAACTTTAAAAGTTTCTAGTGTTTAGATTTCTTATAAAAAAAATACTTATACCTATTCATTTTTTAAATTATTCTGTTCTTACTTCGTCCAAAAAACCACATCACTATAATAACTAAATTCAAATACATAGTATTAAAAAAATATGTATAAAATTTGTATTGTTAAATGAATAAATTAAAAAAGGAAATGTAATTTTTATTTATTGAATGCATCATAAGCTAACAAAGAATATACTAACAAGAATAGCTGAATAGTTTTATGGAAATACTTACATATTGCTGAAAAAACCGTATAGGTAACAAAAACAGATTTATTATAAATTAATAATTTTAAGTAGTAAAAACATTTGATTGAGAAATATATGGTTTCTTTACTGAAAAAAAACCTTACTTTAACTATATGTAGGAAAAAGCAATACAGAGTACTTAAATAATTTAATATGCTTTCTTGTAAGTATTGAAATTATTTATTTCCTTTGTAATTTACAACAGTGATTTTAAAATGTTTGACTGAAAACATAAGGACGGTGGTAACGAATAATTGACTAAGCGATAAAAAATGATACATAACGACATGTATTATATTATAAAATATTATATCATTTGGTATTATTTTCCTTTGCATATATTATGTCGCTTGGTCTATTTTTCTTTTCCACTTTCGATAATTAAAATCAGTGCTTTTTTTATTAACTTAAACATCTTTCACATACGTAAGCAGTTAAGTCGAGTGTTTGATTTTTATTGCAGCCTCCGCGAAGTTAGCAATTTGGCTCCTTCCAGATGCTGCCCAGCAGAGCGTTCAGCGTTAAGATTAGTTCATCAAACAACCGCCTCTCATCCGCATAGAGATTAAACGGCTTTCCCGGCTTATCCCCTCGGGCCCTCGGGATCCCGGCTCCCTGATCCTGATCCTACCCATCCCAGAAAGAGAAATTGTCACGAAAGAAGTGTGAAAATGAACGGTATTCTTAAATTACACACTCCCAAAGTTACTAAGTTACTCTCCCCGAGCCAATAACCGGCTGTTCCCTGAACAAGATCGAGGATGTGCGGAGAGGACAGACATATGCCGGGGTAGGGGGATTGAGGGAGACGGAAGGCGATTGGGATTTGCGAGAGTCTCAATCCAATTACACGCTCGAACTCCGCCATTGTGATGCTCTTGGCGCGAAAAAAGGCGTCGGGCGGGAAAACTTCCGGAAGCGGCTTCCGGAAGTTGGTACCCCTGGCACCCTAGACACTAGACACTCTGGCAGCACTGGCAGCTTTTGCAACATGGAACGTGGAATAACATGTTTCAAATTCAAATTAAATACACATTCTCCACCCACCGAGTTTTCACTATACACGTATGCATGTATAAATGACATTATATATAATGCAGAATTTACTGAGAATAAACAAAGTCGAATTTGGGTGTTTTCTGGAAACAAAAACGAAACGTACACAATTTTTCAAATACGCCATTAACCAATACCTTTTCAAAAAAGAACAAAAATTATTCTTCGCCGTAAAACTTAGAGAACATTAATCCCCTTATTATTCTAATCATTCTTCTTGATTTATTGATTAAACTTTAAATAATTTCTTTTATTCCAATGATTCCTTTTCAAAAAAGACATACGTCTTCTCTCTTCCCCGAAACACTGCTATTAAATTTGTCATTTTTCCCTCAGAAGAAAACCGTCATAAGAATGAACATACTAGTAGTAAGAAGGTACGTTTTGCTTAATTTTTACCTCCATTAAACAACCGCAAACGGCTTAATCAAACTCAAGTGGATAAATAAATCAAGTAAATGCAAGCACTACCCTTACGCAAAGTGCATGCAATAAAAATTAAATATTAGGGGATATTTGATTAATAACTCTATGTTTCTTCTAGCAAGTCACCTAAGAGAGGAGATTAATGCTTAAAGCCCACAATGCCATCGGTTTAGCAGATTGAATGTATTGTGATCAGCTGTGAGCCCTTAATCTTTCATATTTACCTTGAGGGGTGGCAAGTTGGGGGCTGGGAGCTGGGGGTCGGGGGTCAGGGGCCAGGGGCTGGGGGCCCTGGATATAAATAACGGAGTTGGCGTAGTGCACAATCCCCGCAGTATAATGTGATATGATGTGGCAAATTGAATCACAATCGCCGGGGGAATAAACGCATCGCCGTGAGCAATAAAACATTCGGTATTGGTCTCGCGATAAGAGATGGCACGAACAAAACATTCGGAAACTGGTTATTGAAATTATGTGGAAAAATAAATACAGCTTTATTTTTTAATCAACTCAAGATCTGTATATTACACTGTTGGCTGTTACATTATATTCAAATAATTTGAAATTCAAAATGTAACACAAAACTCATGTTGATAGCAGCATAATTTATAATCAATATGAAAATTACATATACATATTTCATTTTATTAAAAAGTAAAACGTGTTTTTCTTTTACCTCACTAAGAATTCTGCTGTTCATATTATATATCATATCGGCAATGATATTAATTTGGTAATTATTAAAAACCAAGCAAATTAAATTGGACCATTACATAATTAATAACACCTTTTTATATTTTTATAAGTGTATTAAAAATGATTTTTAATTTTATTGACTTGAAAATAGTATTATTATTATTATTATTATGGATAATTTATATAGCGCCGTTTTTCGTATAAATATACCTCAAGGGCGCGAATAGAAATGATGCGCTTATTAGTATTTTACAGTGTAAATTTTTCAATAAACATAACTATTTAAGAGTTGTCATGCCAGCTCTTGTTGCGATCCCTATACCTCCATACAAAGCTCTCTTTGTAACATTATAATACATTACATTTGAATAAGCTTCCTGCGGCTTCCCGCCTTTACTGGCCAGTACACCCTCCTTCCGCACACACATTTCTCATCTTCTAATCTAAACATTATTTTAGGAACCCAACATTATGTGCATTTGTTTTTGCTACAAATACTTGCACTTAAAATGCTTTACATAATTATATACTACAAAAGTTAAATTATACATTTTTATTCACTCGTAACCTCATTAAAAATATGAATTTTCGTTTTGTGTACCTATACTCAGATCAAAACCAATTCATTTACTTATGATAAACAAAAGAATTTCGCTTATAACTACTAAAATATAGATTTTTATGGAAATATAGGACAAAAGCTCTGTTTTTAAATTTGCAGTAATATCATAGAGAAGGTTGTCAAACATATTTTTTACTTGTTAGGAAGTAGACAAAACAGTCAACAAGTAGATATTATTACGTGCTTTATAAAATACTGGGTAAGTACTAGTAAGTAAGGTACTGCAAGGGTTGGTTGGAGGATATTGCTGAAAAGCACTAAGCCCGCCATTGTACTCTCGCTATGTAATTGTACGTGAAGTTTTAAATAAATAAATTAATAAAATACTGAAAGTAGTTTTTTATGAAACTTCATTGAGGTTCCTTCAAAAGATACAAAAATCTGATATTCATCTCTTGGATGTAATTCAATTCACCAGAAGTATTAAAAATAGGCATTTACATACATAAACGAATCAGAATTGTACATAATCGTATCAAATAATACTAAAACCACTTTTCTCTTTGACTTGCTTTTAACTAAATCAGAATACATCGTGGGACATCCCTTCGCATAAAATATAAAGTCCACTGTCCGACTCGCATATCATAATGAGACATTCCTCTACTAACTCAGCGCGACACTGTCCGACCAAACAGCCCTAACCGCGAGTGAAATATCACCCAACATCCTGCTAAAAAGACCTAAGTCCAAACAACCGAATGCTAAAAAGGCGTAACTCCACATGAATATGCAAAAACTCAGCACTGTTCCGCTCTATCTCTACCCCGGACATGGGACCTTTTCTCTTTTGGGGAATATTCAAAAAAGGTAATGTAATGAATGTTATTCTGTGTAATATGGTAGCAGAGGTCACAAATTCTTTTGGTTTTGGGTTCATGGAAATGTTCGGATGATGTACGACGGTCTGGTCCAACTTCGGATTTCCAGATTCTGTTACAAGTGGATTCCTTCGGTGGCATTGGACAGATTATTCGGAATTCTAGTGGATTTATGTAGATGATATTTTCAATTAATTGTGGGTTGAATTTGGAAATATACACGGATTTCTGAAATTTCACGATGGCAAGTCGTAAATACATTTAAATAACTATTATAGAGTTTTGAAATACGTTTTTGCAAATTTTTAAATTGTAAATTGTGAATGACGTGTGATCTACTCGCCGCATTGAAGGAACTCGTGAAGAATTTTTCATATATCGTAATAATATAAATTTTACATATGACTTAGAACTAGCTTTAAATTGGTAATAACTAACATTTTTTTTAATTTCCTTAATTGAATCGGCATTCGCTTAATAAGAAAAAGTGCCACACATCAGTGTTGGATTAGGTTTTTTAGTATAAAATAAAAAATACAGTTACACTAAAAACAGAGGCTTTTATTTAATATTTTTTATTCATAATTGATAAAGCTTTCAATGTCCTAAATTTCGTTAAGATTACAAAGCATTACTTTTTTTTTAATTTTAATATGGTTTTCCGGTACACGAAGCTTCTCCAGTATAAATACTCGTTAATGCCAGCGAAAACGTGGTAAACACTAATATACTAAGCCAACAGAAATGTTATCAGAAATAAAATAATGTTATTAAAACTGTTTACCATTTTATATTGTATTATTATTATTGCTTTGTAAACAAATAAAATATTTACCACCCGTATAAAAATAATAACCAATAACGATAATAACTTTAGTTTTTCAATATAGATAGCTATTTTATTGCTTACTTGCAATTAGGTATTAAATTTTAGATAAAATCAACCTCCATAGTGAATTATATTCATAAAATGTTTACTGTCAAATTGGTGATATATTTGCGTTAGTAAATATTTATTTCAATGTGTTTTTTCGCATGTACCTTCTTATTACAGTATTTTATAGTTTATACCCTAGACTGGCGCTGAAGTGTAAGACTTATCATCTTGCCTACATGTAACAAATTGTAATGATTCACTTTATACCAATGCAGCCCCTAAACTAAAAGGTAGAAGTAGTTCTCTCTTAAAATTTAATGTGTATTGAAATTTCATAAATAACTAACACATTTTGCATAATCAAGAAAAATATTTTACAAAAAATAGCTGTAGGTGTTCACCATCGGTCAATAAAGCCCAATATATGGCGTTCCATACAAGTTTTCCACAATATTCGAAATCCTAGGGATAATTTCAAAACACCACTATTCATCATCATATTTCCACGAATCCAAGCCGTGCTAACTGCGGACGTATGCCAATATTACCACACTTTGAAACGCCTGACGTAGATGCCTAGTGGTGACGTAGTGGGTCACTAGGCAAGTTAGTATTTTTCAAGTATGGAATAAGTAAGTAATACAGACCTTATTATTGATCGATGGTATAAACGATAATCTTGGTTCGGTCATGTAGAGCGAATGGGTGATGAAAGAACGGCTAAAAAAATATATGATGCGACTGTGCCTGGATGTAGAAATCGAGGAAGGCCGAGAAAGACATGGCATGATCAAGTAAAACAAGTGCTTGAAAGTGGGCATGTAAGAAGTCGGAATAATCGACGTGCGTGCATGAGATGATGCATGAATGTGGAGGAAGCAAGAGAAGTGTGCCAGGACAGAGCGGTGTGGCGTTCTATCCTCTCTGCCTATCCCTTCGGGGAAATGGCGTGATGGTTAGTTAGTTAGTTTTTTGTCTTTCTACATTCAAGAAATATGTATTTGCCAATGTTAGAGGGGGTTGTTTTTAAAAAAATTCTACCCAAAGATGATAAAAATCTTAAAAATCCCGCTCCGAGTTTTTTCTACTGATGTGATCAAAACATTTTTTTAAAATTGCGAAAGTCACTTCTCTGAATCTTCCAGTTGACAATTTTGAGCATTAGGGCGGGTTTTATATATTTTCACCTTGTTCAGAATGAGCAGAAGCGGTTGATTACGCTCATTACGTTTACCGTGACGGACACACATCCCCCGCGTACGGAATACAGATTCGCCCAAGAGGCTACCTGAAACCGCCCCCGCCTCCGCTCCCGCCGCCGCCCCCGCCTGCGCCCAGTTAAGCTCTCATTAACTTGGCGGAAGGGCGGCCCACATCTGGGGGTACTATTTCAAAACCAGGCAAATCCATCATAGGTACTAATATATTTTTTGAGGAAGTAGTGAACTGTTATGTCGTCGATACACAGCAGATATGAGCCATGTAATTCTAAGCATAATTCTCTGTAATAAAATAAATAATTTCTGTTTTAATATAAAAACTTAGGACTTTTCTTTTCTAAAATAAAAATCCTAGGACTTTTTTTCAAATCAGCTTTAATTTGCGCAATAGGGTTCTTCCCGATAGCATGAATATTCTTGAAAACTTTATAAATATTTAAAGTATATTTTTACAATTCCAACGATATAAAACACAATGATCAAAATTTTTGGTTTCATTTATAAATTTATGTTTTAAAAACACGAAGATACGAATGATTTTTAACGCCCGTTATTGGCTAATGACGTCATTCCCGTCTACCGTGAAAGACGTGAAATTCATTTCGTAGTGAGCGCCTATATTGCTGTGACGTCACACCCGCATGCGCGCCAAATGGAGGATCTTGCGAGCGATTTGAAAAAGTGCTATTTTCAAACCGCGCTAGAAAATTCATATGACATCGTAAAAATTTTTTTAAAAAAATTCCTTTGATATTGTAATTTTTCAATCAATTTTTTGAAATCAAAAATAAAAAATCGGAAAGAACCCAATTCAACAAAAATACTTAACTTTCGCAAAATTGTTGCTTGAACTTTTTTTTCAGTTTCCATTCTATAGACGTTGAGTTTAAATTAAAGCACGGTAGCTTTTACTAGACCTCTGGTTTATTATGTTTTGACCACTTTTTTTTTAAATCTACCTTTTCTTATTTACCGGAGATGGCCGTCTTTGCAAACAGCCTCATCCGGCTTGATACATGAACCGCTTAGTCCGTCCTAATCAGGTCTCCGCCACCCTCTCGCCGCCCTAATCAGCCTCACGCCGCCCATAAACCACCAGCGATGTCCGTCACTTCACAACCTCACGTCCCGTGGGCGCCCCCCGACGCCGCACCCGGGATTAAGCGACATATAAAAGCTTATCCGGGCCAAAGCGCGGGATTTCCGACTGCCGCCCACCGCCCAGGATCTGCGGCTCAACTCGGGAGATGAATTTTAAGGAGCCTAAACTAACCACAATATTTAAATAATTACAATTGGTATCTCTACAGAAACGAGAAGTTTAGAAGAGAATTTGGATATATGGGCGTTTACAGGGCTTTTGACCTGTCATTAACTGGGTTATGTAGCCATTTGTCGTATTACCTTCAACATTCCCCGTTCCTCATATTCTTTGTTAGACATATCCGACAATTGAATACAATTCACACCTGTGAATGTTCTGTATATGTATTCAATTGTACTGTAATTCTACAGAAAATAAATAAATTGGCAGAACTTGTATGTATACAGTGAAATGGTGCGTCGCTTCACATGAAAATACAGTTTTTGACTAGGTACGAGAATTTAGACACATTAAAAGTGTTGTTAAAATAATTCATTTTAAGAACCATTCTAGGCCTAAAAAGAATAAAAAAACTGCACTTTACAATAATGCAATAGTCATTCATTTGCTACTACTACGACTTTCCATTATCCGCAACTAATGGTGCATAGGGCACTGCATTGTTACACCGAGTGTAGTATGAACATTTTATTACGTGAAGGTAGGATGATCAGTCTTTTGATAAATATTTCATGTTGACGCCTTACGGGAATCGAAACCGCGACCACTATGCTACGAGGCGGGCTAAACCGTTCGAAGGCGCATCCTGACCGGCGTTGTACAGAAACTGAAGATGCAGAGAACCATGGTGATCATAAAATAAATTAAAAAAGACTTTAATTAAGATGATTTAATTGTGCGGAGAGGAACATCGCATTCTTAGGCAATAGAAACTAGACAGAAGCAGCCGGAGACAGACGCGAATAGAGACGTTTTATGAAAACGTCCAGGACACTGGTCGTATGACCGGAAATAATAATGATTCAGTTAAACATTCTCAATCATCTTTTGCCAGATTTTATCCTTAGTGATGCACGCATAATTCTGAGTTCGATGTGATCACCAAAATCAAGTGATTTTTCTCATGCCTGGGTGTTTGTGATGTTACTTCCCTCTGTTATTGGATCTACTGGCCTTCTGAGGTAAAAAAAACGTACTCGGAGGAGTGCAAGGAGATGCAAAAAGTCATCTCGCTTTTCTCATTATAAATTTCAAATTCCTTGACTTAAAAAATAAACCAAGTAAGCTTAAATAAACGGCTACCCGTGTACCTACCAGGCTTTCTGATAAAAAAATATAGGTACCCAGTGTGCAGTGCCCTATGCACAATTGGGCGCGGATAAGGGAAAGTAGTAGTAGTAGTATTAAAGGTACCTCAAAGCCTCATTTTAAAATCATCATTTTTCAGGACACGTATTTCGATGATTTTTAGCCACATTTTGCAGTATTTTTCAAACATATTTTATTTTGACACTGTTATAAAATGAAATAAGTTTGTAAAATACTGTAAACTGCGGTCAAAAAATAACTGTGAAACTTTAACTGAAATCCAAGGGGCTTCCAGGATCTCCGGGTACAGCATTTATCTCATGTAAAAAATGACCTAACTTTACAATTTTTATTAACAGAATCAATTCTTTAAAAAATGACGCACGAAGCATTGTTCAAACTACCCCATCCCTCTCCCAACCCTTCCAACCCCAGTCCAGATTAGCGTGGGGTGTAATCTACCCGACACTAACACTGGCTGAAAGAGAGTGATGGGAGTCGAATCCGGGTCCAGTCCACTGATTAGATTACTTCCATCCATCCCTACCGGAAGAAGCAGGAAGGTCTAGATTCGGATTACTTATGAATAAACTGATAAAATACTATCCCTAAAGAAAGGTAAGTTTCGTAGAATTTCGTAAGAAAACTAATTTTAGTTAAAAATTCCTAGAAATATTGTAAAAAAAATTATGATTTGCTTACACAACAGTACAATTATTTTTATGTTTATTTGTGTGTTGGAAAAAATAATGATCATTTTCAAATGTAATGTAGCAATGTCGCTATTTTTTCTATCGATCGTTCTTTTTTTAATCATGTAATTTTCCAATGCAAATCAGTTTTTAGGGATTATGAATGAAACGTTAAGGTTGCTGACTTTACTTCCAAAGGCAATTTTAAATTGTCCAAAAATAATAATAATTCAAATAGATCATTCACAGACAAATATTTTTTGTCAATTTACCTGTATTGTAATTTCAAGATCCATATAAACATGGCTTTCTTGTCTAGTAGAACAGTCTACAATTTGAAAATGAACACTTTTAGAATCCTTGGTTGGTGTTTTACATTTTACCTTTGTAAGCTGCAACCTAGCTAACCAGCTAAGCAGGCACCACACTCGGGTTTTTACATATTTAATTTGTATCGTTACATGACAGAATTAGGCTGGCATTATAGCACCCTAAATTCCAGAGAAAAACAGCGCGATGACATAGAAACCAAGAGATTTAACTTCAAAAATTCTTGACATAGTAATAATCCATTTGTATCCGTGTTTTTAATTTTTTGCGTTGAAATCAATATTCCAAAAACAAACCTAAAATAATTATCTACTTTACTTAAATGATTGCGTATGTCTATCACAAAAGATACATTGATTATTCAGTTCAAAATATAAAAACTAAATCTTAAATTCTAGAAGTTGTACCCACGACTTGCAAAAGATTTATCTGTAAGACAGTACCTCAAAATCAATAGATATCAAACACCTAATTGATAAGCCACTTCTCTGAAATTCTTTTTCGAAGCCTAATGCAGCACTTTGTACGTAGAAAAAGGAAAACATCCCTTCATGCATTATTCTCGCTGCAACAGTTAGAAACTTTGTACCGTATTTGTAACATGTACGATTAACTACAAACTAGCAGTACTCTAAGGTAATTTTGTTTGACTTGAGCCGTGAACTCTATTCAATCGAATATTGAACAAGCTTATAGAAGCTTCGCGTACGGTTAGTTAATCTATGTTAGTTTACAAAGTATAAATTTTCTCGCTAAAAAGGAAAGTTTTATTTTGTAATGTCACCCGTAGAGATCAAAATAATTATCAACATGTTCACGCATTTATGTGCAATCATTCATTATTCACATAAAATGAAGAGATGATTTTATTTTTTTAAATATCTGTATACAATGACATTTAGATAGCGAAAATATGAAATAATAAAAAAAGAATCCACCGCTTATTGGTGGATCTTCTTTCTCCCAAATGTTTTGTAAAATATATAATATATAAAAATTAAATACACTTAATTTTCTTCTAATTGTTAAATTCTTACAGAAAAAATACTACCGCAGCTTCATAAGAAGTCAATACCACTAAAACATTCATTGATTTTAAATGTTGGTAGGTGTCAATGTTTAAAAAAATATAGAGGTGCATACGTATTTTTAATGTAAAGCCAGATGAGAAGTTCTCGAGGTCTTGATTAATTTAAGCCTTAATTTCAGGTTAGAAATTATAGTGATAAATGTGATAGGATCTGTGGTCCATATTTATTTATAATCCTTAGTTCGTTTTGAAAAAACCAATCCTTTGTTTCACAAACCGGCAGTTTATTAAGTTAGGTTACGTTGCATCCCCTCGAGGGGATGGAAAAAATCTGTAGATGTCACTTGTTAACCGAGCACAGAGTTGGTTACTAAATAGACACCAGTGGGGCCCGGCTGTCAAGTGTACCGGGAGCTGACGCGGACAAATGTTCGGAAAAAGAAAGCAACGCAAATCGGATTAAAGCGGATATCCGACGTAAAAGACGAACGCGTCAGATTTGTAGCCAGGGGAATGCGATCCTACTAACAGGATGGTTCTGGATAAAACTGTATCTAATACAAAAGTGTCTTTTGCAAGCGAACAGTGAAAATTCCCACCATTTATTGTGAGCGTGATAAATCTAATTAAAATACTTTTTTACTAGCTTATTTATCTTTGACAATCTGTTTAAATGACCAGGGCTTTTTTTTTTTTAAAAAAAGGTGCTGGAACGCACTGCATGTCAAGTTTTTTAATTTAAAAAAAAAATATTCAAATGTAACTTAAATTTTTTTTTTTTTTTTTTTTGAAATTAAAAGGAGCTAAGCCACGAAGCGCACAAAAAAAGGTTGATTTTTTCAAAATATATTGCAAGTATTTTTTCGTTTAATTGATTTTAAAATAAAACCGTGAAAAAAGGAGCCGGAACGCCGTTCCACCGCGTTACATGGAAAAAAAGCCCTGTAAATGACTATTGTGTATATGGATATTAATAATAAAACATTAATTTATCGTACTTCATATTTTTCCTATTCAGAACTGTTTTCCTTACAAATAAACAAGGTAAATTAACAATTTGACATCTCAACAGAGACGAGAAGTTTGGAAGGGAATATGATTTCTAGGCGTTTACAGGGCTTATGACCTGTCATTGGCTGGGTAAAGTGGCAACTTGACTACAAAGTGTTCACATGTGAAGCGTTGCGCCATTTTACTGTATATATACAAGTTCTGATAATTGGCAGATATGGATATCAAAAACTAGGTGAAATGGGGAATGTTGTAATACATCAAGTGGCCAATGACAGGTCATAAGCCCTGTAAACGCCTAGATATCCATATTCCGTTCCAAACTTCTCGTCTCTGTTGAGATGTCAAATTGTAATTATTAGCCCGTAATGGGTGAAATCCAGTTTTTGTCTACAAGTATTTGGACACACTCAAAATGTTGTTTATAAGGTAAATTAATATATTTTTTTTATACATATGTAAAATACATCATAATATTTAATTTTACTACATATGTTACGCTATAATTTGTATTATAAATATCTTATTTCAGTTTTCTGATTTCAGAGAATGAAAATATAAATATACCTTACGCAAAAAACTATATAAAAATATAATGTAGGCCTCTGCATTTTTAGTAACGTGTTATAATAATGTTGTTATGGGCATTAAAATTTATGAAAAAAAAAATATCAAGTATTTTTATCTTAAAGTTTTTTATTTAAAAGTTTATCTAGTCATGTATGTATATTATGTCCCTATGTTAAACGCATCTTGTATTATATAAATACCAAAAAAATTTAATAACTTTTCGGGTGATGGTTACTCTTTATTTTCAATCCTAGACAAACCAAAACCTTTTTTAGGTTTACACATCAATCACTCTGTATTGTCACTTAGACATTGTTTCCGTGATTTTAGGCTTGTCATTGTTTCAGGCCCACACGATCCGATCAGGTTCCTAATAGTACACACTAATAATACAGGTCCATCTACCGTGAGACGCCTCATTCTCCACGCGCCTATAATGTGACAGTCACCTTGTGTTATGTTGAGGCCTATTCTGCATAAACAATGTGGACATAAACAAGAGGCAATCACAACTGATTTAGATTACTCACTGCTTCCTAAGAAGCCTTATTATGGGAGGCTTAAAACGTAATGCTGAGACATCAAAAGGTTCTTTTACCATAAAATGGAAGGCATTCATAATTTTTGCGTATTAAAAATGGCCATTTTTTTATATTATATACTACGTGCCAAAGCACGCACTATACAATTTGGCGTATTTTACATGTTTATGTGGGTTCTCTCGGACACAGACATTAATTTGCTTTGTATCCTAACCTCATGATTTAATTTTCATTTAAATTAATCACACAAATACCAGATTTAAAAAATAATAATTTCATAGTGGTATAACAAAGTAATGGGCATATTATATCTTATATTTATTTTATGTACAAATATTTTGTTTGCAACGGGCTTTAATAGCTGTAATTTAACTTCAACTAATTAATTACGTAAAATGAAAGAATATACCATCCAATAGTTCTACCGATTCTCTTCTATTTTGACATGTAATCTGTATTTTGTAATTCCTAGTCATGGGGTTATTGTGAAGACCAGTTCTTAGTTTGATTATTTGAAAATGTATTAATATTAATGAACATGACACTAAAAATAACGTATATAATTAGGCTACCTTATTCAAATAGGCAATATCGTAAAAAATGGTCCTAAATATCGTAAGATGTATTCATTAGAATAACTCTGGTAAAAATAATATGCATGCATACGAAATATAAAATATGTAAATGTATGAATTATTATAAATCTACTATGTTTGTAAATAATTACTTTGCACCCGAGGGCCTAAAAGACTTTTCATAGTTTTACAGGAAAAGCATTTTAGTGGCTTATATCCAGATTAGCTGTATTTCTTCAAGTTATTGTTATTTTTTAATACAAAATATTTTCATTTACTTGCTTTCAAATTTGTTTAAAGTATCCATGCCAGAAAGCAGGAAACAAGTTGTGCTGGAGCTGGGATTCGAACCTAGAGATTCTAATTCGGAGTCCCCGAATCTACCACTAGACACTAGAACACAACCTACTTCTATTTTTTATTGTAACTGTCAAAATAAAATAGGTACGTTGGAGGAATACAGCCAACTGCTTCAAAAAATGAGGTTTTTTAGCTCTCAGGTACAGAGCTAATAATATATTGTACATAAGTACTTACACATTCCTTACTCCTTTAAAAGCTACTATTCATAAAATGAATGGAGCTTTCAAACATAATCTTAGAGCCTGATGAAGAATAATCTTTGACAACATTTAGAGATTTAAACGTAAATCAATTTTATCGGTGTTTATGGGATGGAGAGGTAAATCCGGTGTAAGGAGACAGTAATTGTCAGGCAGGCTAGGAGTAACAACACGGTGGCGATTAATAATGATACGTAATAGGATAATTTTAATACTTTTACGCACCTATCTTGTTTATTCAATAAAGACATTATGTTTTAAATTGCTGTGCACATTGTGATAACCATTAATGATTTATATAATAATAATATTATGTCAAAACTACGGAGTAAACTTTTTTTTCCTAATCCGTTATTTTTATTATTTTTTTACAATGATGACCAATAGTATGTCCAGACTTCCTAAATTAACGCTCTATAGTATTTTACAGTGCTATTTCTAAGAAAAAACGTTTAATTATTCACATAAATTAATTTGTAAATATGAAAAGATTGTAAATATATTAAATTCATTGGTTACGTGTATCATCCCTCACCAAGCACCAAAGCTTGTCTTTTTTATTGGCGAGGTATAGCGTTATGTTAATATTGTATAATTACTGTCATAAGCTTTTGTAAAATAAGTTTGTTAAAATATGAAATAAATACATATTTTTTTTGTAATGAAATGTTTTAGATATAACAGTATTTTATTTATTTAATCTTAAGTCATATATAATATTTAAACAACATACTAAACTCTCCAGGGAGTTACCAAAACTCATTCCGGGTTAAAAAAACTCATTATGGTGGATAATATTATATATTTATATAATTGCAATTTTGAATAAGCAAAAAAAATTACTATGATTTTGTAGTAATTCTTCGGTTATGCTTTTATTTTTTTTTGCTATATTACATAAAATATTATTGTACAGTTTTTTTGTTTTACACCTGCATGTTAAGGCATACCGTGTACTATACATAGTCTAGGAGGTAAGGTACCTACTTAAGTATCAACTATCAACATTACACCTTATATTTATGCCGTATATTGTATTATATGAAATAAATCTGTGTACGTGTTAGAAAGCCCCCCCATTACGCGACCGGAAACTGATAAATACCATTTTGAATAACTTTAATGTAACTGATATTCTAACGTTGTTACTGTAATCAAAACACCCCAATTATTTATTTTGAAACTTCTTTAGTTTTTCGTACATTAAAGTATCTACCCGATACAATTGAAGTTATTTAATTAGTAGATAATTCATTAGAGACCGTTGTTAAATAAAAAATAAAATATTTTGACACAATAACTGATTTCATTCTTTTAATCTTAAAACTAAATTGACGTTGGGGTTGACGACATATTGTTGATATTGACAAGTTTAAAAAAAAAACATAATATATTCTTCTCTAAACATACAGAAAGTTGGATTTTACAGTTGAACATTTAAATTCCATCTATCTACAGTGTTTTAGTTTACGATTTTACTTACAACTATTTTTTTCATTAGTTCAGCCATCGATAAATAGTTTTTAACAGTTCCAACTCTCCCTGTATGTTCTACCTCCATGCATAGTTTTTAATGCTTCATTCCCTTGTAACATAGGAATCTGCAGTACACGAATTGCAGTGAATCTTGATCATTTGTTACATGAAGGCAAGATGATCTTACGCTTCAGTGCCAGTTCAAGGTATCAAAGAAAATATTTTTACAAATACCCTGTTTAAAAATAGTTAAGCATCCTGGGGTGTTTAATAGATAAAAATACCTAAAATATATACTTTCTTCCCGTTTATTACGCATAACTTATCCTCTCCTGCGTTTAAATATTCAGATTTCCCAACACATACACCACACTCCACAAACATACAACACACATACACATGACATAACATAACCACTGTTTGCTCAATTCACGTCTTTAGAAATTTGTCTTGTACATTGTGTTGTCCACGTAATTGGTGTTATGTTCTATATGTTACCTCAATTTGAAAATTCTTTGTTAATTTGTACGAAACATAGCATTGTGTGTATAACATTAAAAATATAAATAAAAAAATAAATAAATAACACATAACTTTCTGTGCTTATCCATAATCCTTGTTAGTAGACTGTTTTCATTATAACACCTAAACTAATAAAAATATTTGGAACATTCCAAAAAGCGGTCACACATACTACAGCCTTACGAGCGATGATCTTAGCTCGATTCATGTGCATCTCTCACTATATTATTAAAAATCAACAGAGCTTTATGAATGAAATTCCTTAAAACAGATTTTATTTTACGGCTGCTATAAATTAGCCCCCGAGCTTGAGCCGGGATAAAGCCCATTTGATATTCATTATTTTTTTAACAAGTGAACAAACGATACCACGACACTATTTCATGACTGTAACCGACTTCCCCGGTGTTAATATCAACAAATTCTTCGCCCAACGTACGACATTTTTAGGTGTCGTTTTAATAAATAGGTATGGAGTATGCCCTTCTTCAAAAGGAACACCAAAAAACATTTTTTTAGAAATAATTAAATATCCGGACAGAATTTTTTTATTTTTTATTATTATATTTATTTAGTATAAATATTTTTTTACATAGACTAATATATTTTACATTACACTTTATTTTTTTCCTAACTATTCTTATCCTATCATTATTATTCATTCAATTTAACCATGATATAATATCTACACTAATATTTTTCACACATATATATTTTTTACACTTATCCCTAAATAACTTTAAATTTTGATATTTTTTTTATTTCGTCTGGCATCTCCTCATACATTTTAATGCCCTTATATATAAGTCAATTCTGTGACATAGTTTTTCTTTTCTTTTCTAATCTTATTTTTTTTAACCTCTTGTTGCATATTTATGAAAAAGTCATAGTTTTTTAATTTGTATCAAAAACGTTTTTAGTTGAATAGTTAATCCTTAATAGGACCTTTCTAAAATCGTAGTTTTTTAAACAAATCTTTTTTATACAGTTAACCGATATAGGTAATAATAGCAGGTGCAAGTCTTATCGAAAATACTGAATCACAATTAATTATTAATAATTGAAATCAGTTTGAAATCTAATACACATTTTTTAGCGTATTTTTTGTGTTCAGGGGCATTTTGTATAACCTATCGTTTTAGTATTTACATTTACTAAAAATACTTCTAAAAATATAACAGATAACTTCGGGATTTACTGAGAAATGGAAACTGTTATTTTGTACATAAAATCACTGATTTTGAGCTTTGAGTTCATTTATATTTGGTAAGTTCAAAGTAACTTTTTTAAAAGTACCTACACGTCTGCAGTCCTTTTATGTAAAACACAAGTTTACTTTGAATCTCTCGACCATCTTGTCTCCTGTATCCGACCACCTTGGCTACCTACAATAAATAATATAATATTTAGCCCTGTGTTCAGGCGACGATCGTTTCCAATCCGGAGGTTGTAGGTAGAGTCGTGGACGACGCCATTTGCATAATACAATAAATTATCCCTCGATTAACTTTATTTTAGAATCCAATAAAATCTGATTGTAACGTGTCAACGATGAAATCATTCCCACTTTTAAAAATACCAACATCATTTCGTATTTTCGCTTTATTGTCCGTCTATTATTTATTAACGCTATAACTGCCTAATATTTAATTTCATTGAGTAATATTGTAAATTATGCGCAACGCTCAAACTTGTATTTCGTATGTCTACTGGCCAAATTTACAGGCATATTAATTTAATTTATACCACAAATGAGCTATTATTATTTATAAAAAAACTTCTTGGCAAAAACATTGTTTTTGAACATTAAATTTATTTACTTGAATTGAATCCGGTTAAAATATGTAACTAATTTTTCAATACCGCGAATGAAAATTTTTTCGAAAATGATTTTTTTCATAAGGTAACATGCACTTGTAATTTTACAACTCTGCCATACCTGCATTTTGAAACACACGATTACCTACGTAAATATGCGTTTTACTTATTGAAAAAAAACATTTGATAAGACACAGTTGTTGATTTTAAACCAAACGAAATATTTCAAAATTATGGCAATTTTTTATTGTGACTTACATACAATAGTTAATTTATTGCCATAAAAATATTATTATTCACATTTACTTAGCAATAACTACTTTTTCCAAATTTACGGTGACGATACACTGAATTCTGTTGGTTCTATTATCCAGCATGAATTTATTCTACTTTGTCGACGTTATTTTAAGCTGGGATTTTAAAAGTGTTAAACAAATAGGACCTAAAGTAATGAGTATTGTAAGGTATTAGGTCGATCCGTGTTATTCTGCTAAATAGTATGCTAAACGTTCTAGAGAGCACCCTCCCGAGGGGTGCCGTAATGTATAGCCGGTCAAGTCCCGACTGTGGTGGACGAAAATCTGTCCTAAAGGGAAAAACAAGCGTCACTGAAAAAGAGATATCTTCCGCTATCCTTGTCCCAAGTCTATACTTCTACCCTGATACATTCATTACAAGAGATACATATACCTATACGCTCTTGTTGCTTCACCTTGTACGAGAAACGAGATTTTATCGCTTTGTTTCAACACTCTGTCATTTATCAAACAACAATATTCGAGTCTCGTTCCTAATGCATTAATTACTTAACTATTTTTCGTAATTAACAAGTTGTTCGGAAACAGTTTTATGAATATTTATGCGGCCGGCACAACTTAATCACCTCGGGTCCGTTGGAGAGGTCGATTACAATTTCTGATTACAGCCTACACCAATCGATTGTTTGCAGTATTTATTAATAACGCGTAACAAATAATTTACGACAACGGCCGCCCACGAAGCGCCGGAAAATAGATCTGCCTCGCAATTAAAGTAAATATTCGGCAATACACGTTACACGTTTCTGCCGCGTGTATAATTGAGTTGTTCGTCTGTACTAATTTAATTGGCCGATCACAAATTAAAATTAATGGTTCCGATGGGAGATAGGAATTTGGTTGGTGAAGAGATTGTACGGTTCTCTCGCAGCTTGGGGTCCATCCGGGTGACGGTATTAAAGGCGTAAAATATGATCGGTCGAGGAGTAAACATTCACATCCTCGCTGTAAGGCTCTTGTCCAGCTGTGTTCACCCACGTAATTCGCTCCTCACTTAGTTAGAAGTCTGACGACTACCAGTTCCCAGTAGTAGTGCGGTAGTCTGGGGGACTCCATTCATTCCTCCTGCCTACTGCCGGCCATCCTTCACTGACTGGGGAGCTTGTATTGTGTCCTGGAGCTTGTATGCCCGGCTACTGTGGGCTCTGACCTATTGTCAAACGCCCGGTAATCGAGAAGGGGCTCTTAATACCAAAAAATCTAATACCACAGATAATGTCGCGAGTATCCATTACCAAAAGAAACAAACTTTCAAACATTATATACGTACATTCTTATTCAAACCGTGCCTTTCAAGCTGACCATGTAAAAATTCCGCTATAAAATATTAAACACGATGGGTGTGTAAATTAAACTTGTTTGCAGAAATATCAAGTTGTCTTATTAAAAAAAACATAATACCAAGAGTTACAATACCAAAGCAAACAGTCGAGGGTGTCCCCGGTTCAAGTCTCAGCGGGGAGTGCTGTAAATATTTTCCGCAGACAATGTTAAATTATACTGACCACTGCCATTAAATACAAGAAGATGATACAAACATGAATTTTGTCTTATTTTGGTGACCTCTGACGATTTTTCTCTGACTATTTGAACGCCGAGTCGTTGAATACTAAACTTGATAATAATAATTGTGAAAATAAAAAAAGTTAATCAAAGCCTTCCCTGCTTACAAGATATATTTTAATGGAATAGATAAATACTAAACTACACACTTTATGTAATACTTTTCCATAATTTTCCGCCTAGGTACTCGTACATACATTATAATAATAGGAACCTGTTTTTTAATAATATCGTCATTCAATATCAATTATTATAGTTTACCTTTTGTTCACTTGTTAACGAATCGGATAAAACTCTGCTGAAATTTTT